>JADNYJ010000097.1:0-148227 GCA_015501075.1 Gymnopilus junonius | reverse complement strand
GATTTTTCACCACGTTCACTGGCAAAAACGCACAGGCACATCGCCAGCTTGACCAAGCGGATTTCTGTATGCTCTAGCCCACGCGTGCTACGGCTACGGGCTGAAGGGTGCTTGTCAATCTACATCAGATTCGACTCGGGATATCTGCTCTGGTCCAGATGTGTGGGATTGAATGGTGTCATTCACCTCAATGTGGTCGGAACAGTCATACATTCTATTTAAAGTCTTCTCTCATGTCAGATTTACTTTCTTTGAATCTCTTACAATCTAGGTCAAAACTTAAAGTGACTGTTAGATCATGCCAGTCGTCAAACCCAATACCGCCTCAAGGGTTCTCATTACTGGAGGAAATGGTTACATTGGGGTGTGGGTCATACGCTTCCTTCTTGAGCAGGGTTATGTCGTTCGTGCTGCTGTTCGGTCGGACGATAAGGGTAGAAAATTGACAGAGTACTTTCCCTCTCATCGCGATAAAGTGGAATGGGTCGTCGTTGAAGATATAACGAAGGTGAACATCAGTCCGGCGAAGAATTCAATGGCTAAAATTTGCTTCTGCCAGGATGGTGCTTTCGACGATGCAGTGAGAAATGTAGACGCGATTATACACATGGCCTCTCCTGTCGATTCGTCTAGCGTGGAGCCTGAAGGTACTCAAACACAGACTTGGGCGCGGTGGTTCTGATGGCCCTTACAGAGTTGATCAAGCCAGCGGTACAACCAACCAGCATCTTGAAAAGCGCTATCGAATTTGGGTAAATGCCATTTTTGCCTTCTAGCAGCCCGAGCTTTCTGACCAACTCGCTCGCGATATTCTTAACAGCATAAAGGTCAAACGTATTGTCATTACATCTTCCACTGCGGCCGTCATGGGCTTATTGAAGGAACCCCCTAATGTTTTTAACGAAGAAAACTGGGGAGACGAATTTGTCAAGATTGTTCAAGAGCAAGGTAGAGAAGCGCCTTGGATGTACAAGTACCGTGCGTCGAAAACGTTGGCCGAGCAAAGTACGTGAGTGTCATGTGATCGCTTCGCGACAGGCTCAGTATAATTCAGCTGCTTGGAAGTTATACAACGAACACAAGGGAAAAATCGGCTGGGAATTAGTGGTCATTAACCCGCCTCTGGTAAGCCAGCCACATACGTACCTTACCTTAGTATTTTATCTGACATTTTGCTATGTTGGGCGTGAAAGGTTGTTGGAGTAAGCATTGGTTCCGTCGATTCGTTAAACATCTTAAATTGATTCGTGGACTTAGCCCACGCTTCTCGACGTGAAGACACCGAAGGATCTGAACTTTTCTCTGATCATATGGTGGACTGCCGTCAGTAAAGGCATAGCGAACGATGCATTCAAGGCATCCTATGCTTATATCGATGTCCGGGATGTCGCATCAGCGCATGTTCTTGCTCTTTCCAAAGAAGAGGCGGCCGGTGAGAGGATCATCGTCTCTAACGGTACGTATACGACATTGCAACAGAGACGACAAAAACTCATTCTTATATTTTCTCTTCAACAAAGGCGTCATCACCTGGCAGGAAACGCGTAAATTTTTCCACTTCTCCTTTGTTCCAACATGCGCTTATCCAACAACAGGCAATGTAATCCAGTCTCTCCGACCGGAACTTTATACCTCTGGGATATTCCCGCTGGGAAACCCTGACTCGCACGAAGCGGTTCTGTTCGATTACGATCCGCCAAAGGGAAGCACATACTAGGTATCAAATACAGAAGCAAAGAGGAAATATTCGTAGATACATTAGCCGATTTTGAGGCGAGGAGATGGCTTGAGAAGACTATTTAATATACTTCGAGGTTACTAAGATTGGATATTGACAAAAAGCAACAGTGTAGCATTTGCAATTGATCCTTGCCGCCTTCATCACTCTTCATCGAAGCCGCCCATGTCCAAGGCTTATCTGGGTTGGGCTTCGAATCATAGTATTCCCATCCAGCTATCCCTCCAAAGCGATCACCGTACATATTCACCAACTTCTTCGTGGTATTCTTCACCGTATCCAACCCCGCAAACCCACTACCATTAAAACCACCATTGGTTGACCGCCGTAGTGCTGGCTTGTTACCTGCCCGGCGATTTCCGAGACACTGGCTGCCTCGCCATTGTCGTCGACCTCCTGGACACATATGTAATTCCTTAAATACCAAAACTTGCAGGAGCATGGATTAGCATATATTAGTCAAATCTGTCTATTTAGATTTTTTTATTAAGGCTTCGGCGAGCTATAAAATGTCAAAAATGTTATCTGCCACAGCCAATGGCAGGTAACATGGCAGATAACATTTCCGTGAGCAATTACTTGCCCTGGCTCTGTTTGGGCACGCTCTCGCGTTCTGGGTCATATTGTTAGTATAATGTCTGTACCGATGATCAGCTATGTCGTCGAGGTGGAAATGTCCAGGTGGCAAAAGCTAGGGACCTTCTGAAAGGTCTGGTTGAGTAAGTATTTGATTCTGCGCCTCAGGCAGAAAAAAAAATCTCTCAGAGCCGAGAGCTGCAAATAGGCCTCAGACAATGCCAGGCATTGCACATCATTGGGTAAATAATTGGAATTGGCATGTAATATGGAAGTAGTGCACTGTCGAATAAATCCTCCCTTTTTCTCTTCTTTTTTCTTCTTTTCCCCTGAAATTATCATTTCGGTGATAGGCACGCGCAAGATTTTGGTTTCCACTTCTGCATAGCAGCCAGCTGCTCAATGCTCAACATGCTCTTCAATCCCTTACGTAGCAAGCAGACATAAACCAGAGTGCAGGAAGTCTGATATTAGTCGTCGTTTACATCATAACCTTCATCCTCCCCTTCATCGCATTCTCCACCGCCCTCCACTAGGACCCTCCACTCTAGAAGGTCCACGAAACTGGAACAACTCCATCATCCAGTGGAGCAAGTTGCTGGAATAGAGAAGGCGACAGGTCTGGGCACACGCAAGTTTTAAAAATATAAATAAATAAAAAGAGAAGAAGGAGAAACGAACCGATGTCACCCTCGCCGCACGATTGACAGCTATCCTCGACTAACCCGTGGCCGTTTGCCCAGTGTTAGTGTTAGTGATTGTTATTTGCTGTTTAATAGGTTGATCAAGGAGAAGAGAACGTAAGTCAGAATTAATAATCATCGATCTGTTCACTGTAACCAAGAGTCTGCTTACCTGGCCGCAGTCACTCCCGCCATGTGCATCGTAGAGTTGCTTACTGATAGCGACTATGGGTTCGTCCTGGGTGTTCGTGATTCCACAATTCCCAAGTCCTGGAATGAAAGGGTGGATGAGGATTAAACAAAAGATCAGAAGATTTGAGAGCTAGGATGACCTACCAGGATAATACCATGTAGCCTTCAAAGTAGAGTATGATAAGTAACGAATGTTTGCTTGCATAAAAAGATCGACATACCCGTCCAGCGCGCATCTGGCGCTTATCAAGTGTAGCAGAGTGGTATTGTATGACGTGGTCCGGTAAGGCAAAAGTAGAGAAAACCGACATGGAAAGAGTCAGAAAAGAGATTCTCAGCGCAAGTCGTAACATGATTTGACTTGGAACACGGCACGTAATGCTCTGAATTTTGAAGTCGGTTCCAGCCTACTTTTATACCTGAAAAAAAAGCAACAAAAAAGGGTGGAAATCAACTCAATGCGGTTCGGTCATGCTCAATGGAAGGCGTTACACAAACGAAAACGGATGGCCGCAAGTTCGCCGCCCAGGACATGGACGGCGTCTAAAGATTCGAGTAGTCTTCTTTCATAACGCCCTTAATAAAACAAAGTTAGCAGGAAACGTCTAGGAAGTTCCGAAGACCGGACCATAATGAAGTTCTAGCTCTAGTTTCCAGTTCCAATTTCCAATCGAGTCTTTTCTGGTCAAGTCAAAGGTCAAAAGGTCACCGGCACTATTAAGAACGGGAAAGCCCATGTCCATGCTGGGTTGATAATATTCTAAACGTAGGAGAGAAGTTAGTTCTCATTTCGTACTTACCGGAATGGATTTCCAAGCCAGAATCTCGAGTAGGAAGACTCGGAGGAAGGCTGGTCAAGTCTTTTGGTAAACTTAAAGAACGGCCGTTAGGGCCGGGACAGTTTCAACGTTCAAGTTGGGTGTTTCTGTCGGAGATGATCACTCTTAGTTGTGTATGTGATAATTGTTATTCCAGGTATAGACCAACACATTGCGTACCTTGCATGCGCCTTTCCTGCCATTCTTGAGTCCTGAGTACTTGAGTCTTGACGTCAGGCATGGTACTAGGCCAATCGCTGCCAACATTCCGGTATAGCGACGTTGATGTCTTACTGAAGGAGGAAAAGGTCGTTCGCGTAGTGACCGGTTAGCAGTGAGCACATAGTATGAGGCTAAAGCTGCAGAGTAACAGCCGGACTGTATCCGAACAAAACGGTTGAGACAGAATAATTCGTTGGCGTAGGAAGACAGCGTTGAACCCGTAGGCTGCAAAAAAAAGTTTAAATCCACGACCAACTATCAAGACTTACAGTCAAAGCACAGACAGAGACTCCGAATGACAGAGCGTAATTGATGCGCACGAGCACGAGTCTCGTTATGGCACGCCCCTCGAGCTCGAGATAAGTGGGGAAAAATAACCAACAGCATTGCACGCAGCCTATATATTTATACGCACTTTGTCCGTTCTGGCCTTCCAGCTGCTACAAGTCCGCGACTTGACCATGTTATGGGAGAAAAGAATGAGAGCGAAGACTTTAAAAGATCGTAAACCAGTTATAGTCTACAGGATGCAGGTTTGCTGATAGGCCGATAACTCAAAGTCAGGAATAGCAGAAGTACAAACGGGAGCTCAGACTGATTTCGAACAGATCAATGAACATTTGAATTATACATTGATCACATAACGGCTGGAGATCATCATGATTCCTGTGTAAACCAATACAACTTGTCAGAAAACGTAATTTAGTACACCAAAACATACTCACAGTAAGGAAGTAAATAACAAGTCCAGCAGAGCGCGTCCCCGTCCTCGTCCTTGTAATTCCAGCCGCCTTCTGACGATCATAACACGCTTTCACTCGTACCCTTTGCGAAAAACTCTGCTCCAGTATCCGTCAGACGATACTGCAGCGCCGCGCTCCTCGGTATCAGCTTAGCGCCATCCTTAGGAGCAGAGAACCCAGGATGGAGCGCCACCTACAGTCGAAGAAATTAAAATTATAAAGGGGTTACAAATGAAGCAAAAGGCAAAAAGCCCGTCATGAAAACCTACCTCGCCACTGACACTCCCGCTCCTCCCACTCGCAAGCGGTAGGACCTCAAGATGATAAGTACACAACTGCAGTAGATGCCTGAACACCTCATCCGGCTCGCCGGGGGTGACGATGTGATGTCGCACGAGCAGCGTCGCGTTGGCCTAGAGGGAATGGAGGTGCTTAGATACCAGATAAACACGAAAGTGCATCGTGCATCGTGCTGACCTTGGTACACACGCTCCTTAAAGCCCTCGCGAATCTAACCACATCCGTAGTATCAAACCCGACCCACTCAAGCATGGAAATATCATCCAGGATGACCAACTTCATCCCAGGGCTGGTCTCATTCACCTCCCCTTCCCCTTCCCCCTTCCGCCCACCCACAGGATCTCCACGCGCCAAGGACACCCTCAAACGCTCAATAACGCCCTTCAACCTCTCTTCATCCCCATTCCTACCCCCATTCGCGTTCCTGGGTTGAGCTTCCTCAAAGACGTTGATCACCTCCACTGAGCCTCCTTCAATATGACTTTGCAAATTCACGTTCTATCGCAGAAAATAAATTAGCACCCCCTCCCCCCAAAAAAAAAGAAAAAAAAAGAACGCACACTTTTCCCAGCAACGCCCTTCCACCTCGCCATCGACTCGGACACAGAAAGGATCGCAACCGCCATCGAAACCGCCGCAGCTTCAACTTCAACTCCCGACTTGGTTTTTGAAATTTCTTTCAAATGCGCACTCAAACATCTATGCAGCACAAAATCAGCCGGAGAGGCAAGTGCGTCCGTGATGAGCAGAAAGATGCCCTGTGGGAGGTTGAAGGGCGGGAAGAACGTCATTTAATTTTGGTTGGGTCGAGATCGGATTCGGAATTCAGGTCTTCAGATGATGAGTGCGGAGTAGAGTACTTAGTTCCGAGGCCGAATTTGGAGAGGAAGAATAAAAATTGAGTGAGTGAGGAGAGGTTATGGAACATAAAATGAAATCAATCTCAACGCGTTATCGCATCTCTTTACAAGTGTTTACATCTAAAGCTCCTGCACATCGTCCTCGTCTTCACCATCGCCCCCCTCACCAGCCACAAGTCGTTGCTTAATTCCTCAGACACACAATAATCTCAAATCAAGTTGAAAAAAATGCAAGTCACCCAAGCACACTGCATATTGGGCGACCAACAAAGATAATTTCCCGGGAATAAATCCCACAAGCGAGTCATAACACGAGCGGGCGACATAAGGAGTACTCTTAAAAGAGTCATAGACATAAGGTAAGGCATGCCTTATATGTACATAAGTAGGTACATAGAACGACGCGACGACGACGACAAGCATCTTTTGAAAACACCCAACTCCAACGATCCTCAATCGAGGACGCTTAAAGCTTGCCAAGAGCAGCGTTGGTGGTGCTCTGTCCAGCAGCCTTGGCGCGCTTGCGGAGCATCTGGGTGGACTTGTTGCCACGGATACCTCCACCCCATTGACGGCGTTGCTCATCGTACTTGTCGGTGCTAAAAAAAAAAGAAAAAAAAAAGTACAATATAAGAACGACGCCAATCAACAGAGCAAAAAGTTGCATAAAACGCACAAGTTGGCCTTGGCAGCACTGACGAGCGTAGCAAGCTCACGCTGGTCGTCGCTCTTCACATCTTGCAGAGCGACAACAGCAGCGGTCTTCTTGTGGACGACTGTGCCGAGACGCGCCTTGCCCTTGACGATGACGTAAGGGACACCCATCTTGCGGCAGAGAGCGGGGAGGAAGACGACAAGCTCGATAGGGTCAACGTCGTGGGCAATAACTACGAGGGAAGCCTTCTTGGCCTCAATGAGGGCGACGATGTGGTTAAGACCGTACTTGACGAACAGGGGCTTCTTGTCCTATAAGCAAAGAGACAGCATATATCAGCGTTCCCAGTTAACATAAAAACGCAGGAGGGGCAAATGTCGCGTACCTTGGCTTCCTTGTCCTTCTCCTCAGCAGCGGCGGCGGCGGCAGCAGTCAAACGCTCCTTCTTCTCCTGCTTGGACTCGGGGCGGTACTTGTTAAGGAGCTTGAACAACTGTGTGGCGGTGTTCTTGTCCAACGTGTGAGAGAACTGCGCAATAGCAGGAGGGACCTTGAGGCGCTGGTGGAGGATGACCTTTTGACGTTGGAGGCGGATGTACTCGGGCCACTTGACGAAGCGGGTCAGGTCGGTCGTAGGGCGGATGTCTTGACCTGTGAGATAGACATGCGGATTAGAATTGTACGAAGGGAAAGAAAAGAACGACGGATGGGAAGGGGTGGCTTACCGATACCGAAGTTCTTGGGGGCAGACTCGAACAATGGGTTCTTCTTAGCCTTGGTAGGCTTGCTAGCACCGAAGGGAGCAGCAGCTGGCTTCTTTCCGGATCCGGGCTTGGATTTGGGAGGCTGGTCATTGAGACGAAAAAAAAGTCAGCAAGCGTAATTCATCGAGGAATAACGATTGCCGCCCCTCTTTTCGGAGCTCTAATGCCGCTGTATCGCGTGCGGTGCTGTCCTCTCGAGGAAGAGAGCGCATACACGCACGGTACGAACGGCCCAGCAACACGACGCTGTCATCGACCCACTTGCATGCTACAGTCTAGCCCATAGGACGACGTGCAGGGTAGCAATAGGACTCGGCGTCGTGGATGAAAGCCAATAAAGACTTTCAAAGCGAGTTCTACAAAAACACACAAAAAAAATTAGCACGCCCATTCCACCCAAGCTCATCCAAAAGCGCCACTCACCATCCATCTCTAAACCACCTCCTTGTACCCCAAATTCCACATGGATGAATCGCCGCTGGTCGAACCCCTCGAGGGACGAGATAATAAGTAGGGAGGGCTTACCATTTTTTGTCGTTGGGTGTCGAAGAGGGTCGGCTTGAGGATGGGCTGGGGGCTTGTGGCGGTGTCGCCTTGGTGAGGCGAGTGGATATATGCGGGATTTTCGGGCGGAGATTGAATTTAGATTCGGTGCCGCTTAGCGGCCCGTTGTTCAGCATCGACAAATTTAGACGCTCTTTGGCTCCATCTGACTCTCCTCTGCGGCTCTGTGTGTCTATCATTTTCCCTTGAATTCTCATTTGACTCGAATATTCAACTTGCTGTCGCTCGGCACTATTCGCAACGAAAACATCTATATACCATATCTGTAATCTGGAAGGGAAGGAGG
The DNA here is from genome assembly GCA_015501075.1 of Gymnopilus junonius. Classification (NCBI taxonomy): domain Eukaryota; kingdom Fungi; phylum Basidiomycota; class Agaricomycetes; order Agaricales; family Galerinaceae; genus Gymnopilus; species Gymnopilus junonius. Next base: position 139,826 of record JADNYJ010000097.1, on the reverse strand, counting down.
GGCGATTTCAAATCTGTCGACGACTCAAACTATGCGAAATTCAGACAGTCCTTCCTGTACCGCCTCCTGTTCTTTTGACTCAGACCGTAATACCTCGACATTTTCTGGATGGGCGCCCTCACCTACTGAACGTGTGGCGGCTGTGGCGGTGGACCGAAACTGAAGCCCAGATATATGTGTGACTGCTGAAATATCGCCGTTGCTGTCAGTGGCCAGAGCAACTCTAGCGACCATGAGGGTTTGTCAAGGGGATCTTACGGTGCGCCTCGATTAAATAATTGTATTATGAAGCTCAAATATGACTAGATACTCAGAATGCTCAATCTAATGCATCTGAACCTGCACACGACTTTCCCTACAGTACAGAATTACAACCGCACCAATCTTTTCTACACACCGGTGAGGCCCTGGCAGGACCGTTTCCTATTTGCGGATAATGAAAAGAGGATACAGTTTTCAAAGCATGGCGGTACGTACACTGTGACTTATGAATTGGTAATTTGTGTCCATCAGGCAAATTTTCATCTGAAATCAAAGGTCAGATCTACTTATGTTCATATTGGGACTCGAGCGAGGAGACGTACTGATGTGGCCCTTGAGTAGATTCAAATTTTCATGCGTAAGGCTTTTGGGATCCTCCTTTGCACCTTTTGCCCTGCTGGCATCGATAACCTTGGGCGGACCAACATCAATGTGCGATTGGCCTTTTACCGGATGTACGGGAAAGTCAGCGTAATCATTTGCGGGCTTCGTTGGTGGATTTCCTGGGTGGACGTGAGACATTTGTGCGACGAGAACTTTGTTTTGAGCGTCGGGACCGCCTACGACGATGGCCGGATGTTGGGGAGCTCCTTTCTGTTGGATATCCCGCCGTATTAGTGGATAATCAGTTGCGGCCTCATAAAAATGTACATACCTTGCCCTCTGGAGGTTCGTAGTGGTTGGGTCTGACCATCACGACTTCTCCTTCTTTCACAGGAACAGGGGCCGCAAACACCAAAGAGCCGAAGCAGAGAATAATGAGCAAGCTAGACCAAGGACGCATAATTGAATTGAATATAAGAGGTTAAAATATCGAGGAGAGGACGAGTGAAGACGAGTGAAGAGCACTGCTCTGTTATGTGGAGTTTAATTGGGAGACCTGCTCTGAAGAATTCTTACCTTCAATTAGTTGGCTTTTATAGGCCAGTTTGATGGATATTTCTCGCGAAGAGAACATGGGCGTGCAGCCGCATGAGTCTCAATTCCGACCAAGGCTATGGATCGCCTGTAGGATTGAATTGCCGTTGACATCCTAATAGGGAAATGACCGACCCATAAGGGGATGGGGTCGGTAGTTGCAATCAACCGCAATGGATTCTTGACTCACCGCTGGACAGTACCATCAATGATTGACGTGGGCGCTCTGCTGTAACTCTCACTCATCTCTTACATACTTGAACGCACAGCATTATTGCTAGAGTTGTAGTTTTAGTGTCACCATGTCAGGTACATACCCAGAATCCGCCCTGATTAACGTTACCAATTGGGCATACAGATGCCCAACATAGTCAACTACTGAACACTGGCAGAGCAGCGCCGAAATCCAGTGGCCATCAAAAATTAGATGTTAAAAGATGTTGTACTTCAAGTTATTTTCTTTACAGCAAGGACTAGCAACCTTTAAACAATTCAATTTTTACGCCCGAATCAGAGTATGCAGAACACAGAACATCGTCCGTCATTTCGACATTATTAATGCAAATTATTCGGTAGTTATGGTGAGAGCTCTGAAACGTGAACACTTCAATAATCAGCCACTTTCCGATTACGCTTAAACATGCACCTGAAGGGTCCCTGGTCGGATGCTGGTTATGGGGTTGCATCACTGAATATGTGCTGGTGCTGTTGGGATTTTGGGTGTGTGGATAAAGGTTTAGGTTCAGCTTTCTGAGGCATGGTGGTCGGCTTCTGTGATTCGGACTTGCAGGGCTTATAACTAGAACATTTGAGTTAGAGAGTGTATAAGGCATAAATGAGAACAGATTACTTACAGCTGGGACATACTGCTGAAGAATCCTTGGCGTGTACCCCGTTGAAAAGACTATGAAGTGATTGTAGTGTTAGCAAAATGCCTTTTGAAATTTCAGGGGTCGCTCAAGCTCTTTGTAGCACTATTTGTAACTTATTTTTTCATGGCAAACTGAGTTGAATCAAGTAAAGGGCATTTGCCCGATGGTTAGTGACTATCGAACATGATGAACCTCTATATCATTGGCTTTGAATACTTGGAAAAAAAGAAAAAAAGTTTGCAGAAGCCAAAGTAAACGACATGCAATCTAACCAAGGCAAAATAAATATGGAGATCCGTAGATCTACCACTCCGGGAAAGCGTGTCATCCTTGTGCAGGGGCCATGCTAATCTTCTCTGTATCGTTCCAATTTTTTCGTATGTCACCCCGAAGGGGACATTAGTTGTTGTCGGAGTTGAGTTGCCAAGAAACGACTTTTGCATTTTGTTCAGTCCGCTGGGTGAAGCTAAGTTTACCCACAATGGCATCAATGACTTCGGCTATGTCGTGACTGTTCCCAGCTCTTGCCACCTGCTTGCGGGCGGCTTTTGGACCCAATTACACTCTCATTTGTATAAGACCACTGCGACGACACCACTGTATTCAACTTTCACGTCAGATTCAAGCCGCCACGGTGCCGCCATATGGTGCGTCTTTGCCTCGGCTTCAATGATTGACTATTGTACTGCTGAAATTCATTTGCTTACCTTCTATAGACCGCCTTTTACAGCCCATTCACACCATATCTCAACACGAACTATGTACCAACGAACATTGACCGAGCTCAGATCCTTGAGCTCCTCCGCGAACCCGAAGTAGAAGTCGCCAAGCTCAACGCGGAAATCGCCCACCTCCAATCCGAACTGGACCAACTCGAAGCCCAACACGACGGCCTGGAACAGGCTATATTCGACCACTACCAGCTCCTTTCTCCCTTCCGTCGATTACCAGACGACATCCTCCAGGAAATCTTCCTGCGCTGTTTACCGGAGAAACACAATGCCCTGATGAGCACGACCGAGGCTCCCCTGCTCCTGGGGCGCGTATGCAGTCGCTGGCGGGGTCTGGCGTTCCATACCCCGCGTCTCTGGGCGACCCTGCACATACCCCTACCCGTCCCCCCTACGCAGAGTGGACTGCCGTATTCAATGCCCACGGACATGTACAACGAGCTCTGCAGGGACTTCGACGAGCGGTTCAAGTTGCACTGCGATGCGATACATGATTGGCTCACCCGTTCGGGCAGCTGTGCGCTGAGCATCTCCCTTAATCCCATGGACATTTCTTCGTCTTCCAAGAATCATGAGTATATCCGCGCGTATTTCAACATTCTCTTGCATTTCTCCCGTCGGTGGCGCAGCCTAGAGCTGACGATTCCCACTGGAGACAATTCCGTTATCCTTGCTTCTATTCCAGCTAGGGACTTACCCATGCTGGAGTTCCTCCATCTGAAATTCTCCAGACGGGTGTCGCATGAGGAGGGATGGCTGAAAAGCGGCATGCTGAGCACCAGATCCCTGCGTGTCCTCCAACTCGCACAGTTCCCGTTCAAGTTTTCCAGCATCGAGCGGATTTCTCTCGCCTCACGCACCTCATCATTGGTGATGTAGCCGGCTCGTCGTCTCGGTTAAGAGGTTCACTATCGAGGAAACCTACAAGACCTTGAACCGCTGCAAGAACCTCGTGCACTGCGTCATAGACGTTGTCGACACCGTCGACGCATGCAATATTCTAACGGACATGATACCCCTCCCACATCTGGAATCACTAAGCATAGTCGACGGCTGCTTCCATCTCGCGACATTACTCGAATGTCTGGAACTGCCCTCTCTCAAGACCATCTCCTTCCACACCACATTCTGGCCTTCCACCGCCCGGCGCTCGCCTCTTATCACCCTCCTCTCTCGACAAGCGGCGGTGGAGTCGTTAACCACCGACGTCCAATTCTTCACCCTCGCCGATCTCGTAGAGTGCCTCGAGCTCGCCCCCTTTTAACCCATTTCACTACGCGCAAGTCCGCTTGGTGTATCGAGGGAACAATCCAGACTCGGAACAGTTTCTTCCCGTCCAAACTTAGGATCATGAAGACCGTGCTGGACCTCTTCCTGCCCAACGCCCCCGTCCCTCCATCGCCTCCCCTTCGAAGGAGAAGAAGATCGATGCCTCTGTCCGCATTTACACACTATCGAGATAAGAGACCTCATGACTTTTCGGACCACGACCTCCTTCCGTTCCTCCTGAGAAAAATGAGCCTCTCGTCAGATTTCAGACCGTCGACATCGGCTTTCCCTCGGATTGCGAGGCTTGAGGAGGCGACGATCACGTTCCCGCAGGCTCAGGAGCTTGATTTGCCTTTTCATTTGGGGCGGTATGGAGAAGGGTCCAAGTTGACGCTCAAGTACCCGGATCAGAGTAAGAGGGTGACTCCTGGTAATTTTGACCCGTCGAATGGGTTGATCAAGCGCGAGCCGGGGTCGGACATCTTTTGATGGATCCCTTCCTCCCCTGTGGCGACTCTTGTCACTGTCATTTTGGACGTGTTGGGTAAAGGAACTTGGGGCTCACGTCACGATCAAGTTTTGTATCTGTCGCAATGCTTTCTTTGATTTTTGTGTGTATTCTCGACTTTCAAGCGTGATAGGTCCGTTTCTTGGATTATCTGTTCATGTATGTACTTATATCAAGCGAATCTATTTATTTTACTTTCTCGTCAGTCCTTCCAAATTCACTTGGGGTACAACTGACTTTGGTGCGTCCTATTTTCACACACATCGCGAAACAAACATTAATCGTTCAAGTTGGAAAAATAGTGACGATGTTTCTCGAGATCGTACTTGTGCCTAGAACATACTATACATTATGGCCACCCCATCTTCCGAGCTTGATTCCCTCCAAATTCTAAACCATACATCGCTTCTGAACCACCACAATCATGACGTACCCTACGTCCTGAATGACCGACTACCCAACTACCGGAGCGACATATTTTTGAGCTTGGGGTGATTGAGAAAATTCGAAGATATGCCAGGACTTCCAAATATGGCCCCAACCAAACTGATCATACTCCGAGGATGAAGATTCATCCTTACGATGAGTATAAATTCTTGCCGCCATTTCTAATTTGCAGACGTGAACTTCGAGATTATCCGACCCTGGGGATATAACACCCAACGACGTTGTAAGTAACAATACGGTCATTCAGCGTAAGCGTTCCTATGTTTCAATTGACATTATTAAGATTTCAACCAAGATTTAACCATCACTCACCGTTCTTGAGAAGATCTCGGATGAGCTCCAAAATACATTCAGCGAGTAAAAGATTTGACAAGTCGGGAAGAATGCAAGTGAGGTGTGGAACGAGCTTCTTCCAACTAGTCAGGTGGTGAATGATATCAGAATGGGTAAAATTGACATCTGTAAACCCAACCTATTTTGTTCACACAAAGTGTGGGTTAGCAGCTGGGTTTAAATGCAACCAAACATACTTTACATGTCAGCGAAGTCTGTACCCTACATAGCACCAAATTAAGTGGTTAACATGAGCAAGATCCCTAACTGGAAAGGAGATTGATGTGCGAGCTCTCCTGCAGCGAAAATGAATGAAAGTGTGGGTTTTAATTCAGTGGGCATGACTGTCAGTTCTAACCACATTCCTACAGCTCTGGCATCAAGAAATAGGCCAGACTAAATTTCTGTCCAAACAGTAATCAGTACATGGGCTATAATAATGTATGGCAGGCTATATCAGTCATCAGCAAAGTGTCAAAAAAGTTTCCGGGTTTTTACCCGTTTTGGGTGGTTTTTTGGTTTCCCGGAAACCTGCCGAGATATTTTCATTCATTTCGCTAACGAATTGCTACATTTGGATTAGTGCCGAAAATTTTGCCCGCCAGGTTTTTGGAAAATCGGACCTGGGTTTCCAGGTTTCCGGATTTCGACATTTTTGGACCATTTTGGGCTGGTTTCCATGGTTTTTTCGGTTAGAAAACCCCAAAAAACTTTTTTGCCGGTTTCCTGATGCAATGTACACATTCTAGGCTATTATGCTATGCTTGCAAGATATCTCACAATGCTAAAATAGCTTGGGGCTTGGAGAATTGAGCGCAATTCCCGAGCCTACAGATTTCGAGGACATCTCGAACTTGGAAAAACCGGGTGTCCGGGTGTCTGGTGTCCGGCGGCTGGCGGCTGGTGTTTGGTATAGATGCGAGGCCAAACATGCTGACACATGTTTGGCTATGAACAGCCGGGTCTTGCTAAATATAAGTATCGACGTTGTACCAATTGCTCCTTCAATTAAACAACGCTGGGGACACTTTTTTAAGTTCTGAAAACGGATTATGCAAGTATATTATGTATAGAATTAAATGTACCAGAAGGATTTAATTCAATCACCAGCCCAAAAATGTTATGGGTGTTTTGTTTTCCGTGAGCCCGCTACAGAAATTCAACAGAAATTCAAGTGGGACGTACCTTTTATGGATCTTCCTTCCTCTCTTCCACCACTCTTATCTGCTTTCATTTGCAAGTCATTTAGTCACTGTTCTTTTCTTCTATCATATCCGGTGCTTTCTTGTCCGCCTCCTTAAATTAATGTTAACCCTCGTACTTGCAATTTTGATACTTTTTCTGGACCTCCGCTCTTCGCAAGAAATGACTTCTTGCTCGTTATCTTGCCAACATCACATTGACTTTTATTGGTACTCAATAATATGAATGGTATATAAACTTGGTTGATTTAAATGAATGCCAGCAGTGTTCTAGCACCCCATCTTCAAATGTCCGAATTACTACAACTCCTCGAGCTCCTTCGTTGCAATGCAGATGCATTGAACACTCTGACCCTTGGCAAGGTCTTCCGCTTTGTGACATATGCAGCTCATCTCAAAGATGACATTCTCCTTCCGCAACCTGCTACTCTTTCTCACTCGATCGCACCCGAGCTATTGCCTCGCACTGTCATTCACTTTCTTTCGACTGCTTGTGACATTTCTGTCCAAACCACCGAGAGGTGCTGGTCCATCTTGAAGGACTTGATTTGGAGCTCTAATGACTTTGCACCTGAGGGTTCCAACTTCGAGGCATGTGAGCGCGTCTTTCTTGCTCATGGTCATACCTTCGGCCTATGTCAGTTTTTTTTTCTATTCCATCACTTGTGCTGCAGCTAAATATATTACATTCTGCAGTGCCGTGTTCGATTTACCCAAGCCAAAGCCACTGTCTTAATCCCGACTGTCAAAGAAACCAGAAGGGACTTGCCCTGAAGAAGGCAGAGCAACGACAGGCAGTCCTATATACCCTTGACAATGGTCCACTTCCTGTGTGGTCGGTCCATCTGTATTGCGAAAGTGCGTTCAATTTCGACTCATAAAAATAGCTGCTCATGTTCAAATACAATACAGAATGCAGAATGAATTACCATTATAACTTCTATGTTCAAGGTGGAAGAAGAGTGTATTATGATGACACCAAAATCCCTGACATCATTCAAGTCGGAGAGCATCAATTCGTCGAGCGCAAGGTCATCGAGCTATGGATTACCCTGACGGTTGTTTCATGGACATCTGCTACTAATTGTGCTCGCTTCTACAATTCAGCGCTTTCCGGCAATCGCAAACCTCCCTCAGGTTGGACATTTGGGTTTACCCTAGATTCTGACCACGTTTGGAATGGGTTTATGATTCTATCGCTTCTCGAGGATCTCGTGCCCCGAAAGCAAGTCCTCTCAGTGCCGCACACAGGGCTTGACCAAGACCGGTATAAGGAAGCGATGCAAGTACGGAATCATCGCATGCGCCTTTATAGCCAGCCTGAAGTACGGCACTATTGCAACAAATGTACACGGTGGACAACAGATAGTACATCATGTTTCTTCATCTACTTAGAAAAACCAAGCTCAATTAATTGACTGTAGGGAAATGTAAATGCTCCATTGTAGTCATCGACGGCGTTACAATCGGACATCCATGCTGCAGTGTTCATAATTGCCATACTCCCCTTTCCAACAATCGTAATAGGTTTTGCGATGACCACAAAGACAGGGACGGTATTTGATCCGTAAAGATAGCAGGCATGTGGGAGACATAGCGAGGGTTTGGTTGAGCATCAATACAGGATGGGGTGGTTGAATCCGGTCTTGACGGCAAAGAAACAACGACAGCTACGGGCGCATGTCCTAGATCAATTGTAGAAGATGGAGAGGGTGCAGGTGCAGGTGGTTGGGTATTCGCATCAGGAATGGGGATGGGAGTGGGCAAGGCAGTACGAGCAGACGAGGATGTGGGCGGAATGTGATTCTTGGAGCTACAACCGCCGCTGCTGATGCAGTGCTTTCGACAGAGCTGACGAGCACAATCGGGAGCAATTCGCGACTGTCCGCACCCATTTACAGGGCAGACAGGCTTTCCTGGGGGAGCTTCAGTGGCAAAGACGCTAGGAAGCACTGCTGGCGGCGAGGAGGTCGGGGATGCTGAAGAACCCTTCTTCCAGTGTATGGTTTTGCAAGGGACCCCCTGAGCATTAGGCCCATTACACTAAAGGTGTCAATCGTTAGAAAACTATCATGCATATGATGGAATATGCGGACTTACTACGGCAACAAGATGGCCTTTATTGCCATTTGCATTGCTTGCACAAGGCTTGTAGGGAACAAAGCAGCCACATCCGCAGGTAATTCCGAGAGGGTCCATACTGGAGAGAGCAGTGAGGTGAGGCTACATGGTAACAAATGTTGGGTAGGGATAGATATGTTCAGATAGTATGTTCAGGGAGAGTGAGTTTTCGTTGGGGCTGAAGAAGTATGTTAGAAATGACAAGAAAAGAACTTTCAAGGTTCATTTTCACTCACAGGTAGGAAAGCGGGCAGACGCACCCTTGGACGACGTTGATGGGCATGAACGCGTGAACGTTGACAGCGCTGGTCGAGTGTTGATGGAGGAAGAGGAAGACGTGGCGATGCCGCGGTGATGGTGATGTGACGTGCCGAACAGCCGCCGGCCACCGTCACCAGCCAGCCGGCTTTTCCAAATCTGAGATTTTCTGCAGATTTCTGATATCATATGATGCCAATTTAATATTGAACATTTTTTTTTGCCTTCATCTGCCTTCATTTCTATTTGTCACTCTATTTGGTGCCTTATGACACGGGTTCCCTGATCCCTTTGTTTCTGAATCTCCGAGTGTTAATCCTGGGTCTCAAATGTGTCTGGGGGCATATAACATTACAAGGCCTTTTTAGGACTTGTTCTTATATGGGATTGATGACTGAGGTTTGGCAGAGGGCCACATCACGATAAAAAATGTGGCAATGTCCAGTTTATTTTTAGACAGTCCCCAACTGGCTAATGTTACACGAAAATTAAAACTTGAATGGAAATTCTTGGCCTCACTTTCTGTCAATGAAAACTACATGATAATTCTTTATAATTCAATGCCTTTTTTCATTCAAATTTTTGGGTAATTTCATTGACATCTCACAAAGAAACTTCCCAATTACTGGTGTAACACTCAGTGGTGAATGAATTTTGGCTAATTCTGGGATTTTGAGCTTGCTGTTTCTCTGCCAGACATTATTTGAATGTCCTAAAATTTTATCAGATAATAGGTATTATTTACAGCTCATCATGAAAACCTATCTCATCAGAAAATATGCATTTTTGACTGAGGTATTTGCATAACAAAAGTGTAACACTCAGTAGTGGTGTAACATTTGATGGTGGATGACTGTACACTTATCATCTCAGGTTTTAGGCTCTCTGGTTTGTTTTAGTATATATGTTCATTAGTTCAAATGTCATACCTTACTGTTACCTTAAAAACTTATTTCTAATATTACAAAGTTAGCCAGGTCCTGATGTTCAGTCAAACTCATTCAATCAGAAAATAAATACTGTCCTGATAGTGTTTGTCTCCCTTGACAGATGCATGGTGGTCATATTGAATGTTAATCATTGAACTTTCAATGTGCATAGAAATATGTTTGTGGGTTTAATGATGCCTGAAGTATGTCCATGCTTAATTACTTGAATAGGCCTCATATATGCCATGCAGCACAATGGCCTGCACCACCAAGTTCAGCTAGAGATCATGATGAGATTGCTATGATGGATATATCCCAAGTGATTACCCTCAGAGGTTAGATGCAAGATTGTTGTCACTACTGGTGGGAGCCAGATAGTTGAACAACATTACTGTTGCTGATGGCTTTGACAAGCCATGGGATGGACAAGCTCATGTCAGCTCAGAATATCCCTAGTAAATTCATGAGTGGAGATTTGGATAAATTCTATAAAGCCACCTACTCAGACTTGCAAGTTGTGAGAATGCCAGGGCAGAGGGTCACCAGAAAAGCAAGATTATCTAGGCAGCTATATAGCATGGAGAAGTTTGAATTCTATCAGGATCTCTTCAATGAGCTGATATCAAAATTAGTGATGTGCTGGCTCTAGCCTGAAGTCAGAGGCTAGGCCAAGCTGGGCCCTCAGAATTGGCCTGAGCTGACTTTTGGCCTGGCCTGTGATTTTTATAATTGATGTTGAGGTAGATAGTGACAATGATGAATAGCTCTAATGTATTTTTTTATTCAATTCTAACTTAATTCTTCCCCTTCCATTCAAAGCCCTAGCTGGGCCAGGCCATCTTTTTTGGCTTTTGGCCTGGCTTGTATTTTTGACAGGCCAGAGCCAGTGGAAGCCAGGCCAAAGCTAGGGCTTTCAGGCGAAGCCTGAGCTGGCACATTACTAATCAAAATTCAAGAAGTAGAAGCCCACTATCTACACTTTTCCTGCCAGACTTACTTGGACTTGGGATTCTGAGAAACTGCTCAATAAAGGGGAAGATACACTGTGATGGTGGGATAGGATGTATTTCAACCTAAATTTCAGTACAAGTCAGGTTGATTTCCAGCATGCCTTAGGTTGACTTTCAGACAGAATAGGTTGAATTTAGGCCATAGATAGGTTGGCACGGCATAGGTTAGTTTTCAACCTAAAATGGCCAAATTCAGTCTATCCTTAAACTGCGCTACTGCATGATTTTCAGTCAGAAATAGGATGATATAGAGCACAAGGTATGCACCTGATGAATAGGTTGTACATAGCTCTACTTTTCACTGCTTTTCGGACATCACTAGTTTCAAAGATGCTTTATTATGGGGCTACACAAATCTACACATGTTGCATACATACAACTGAAGAGAAGGTAGTCATCTACAATACTTACTATAGGGGAGACATCTTCTCGAGACCACCGGAAAGAATAAGCAACAATGGCAAGACAGGCTAGAAGAAAACAATATTTGGGTTAGCAATATTCGACGAACAGGAGGGTACCAATACTCACTTTGATGACCAATGGTGCGTAGCAGGCTCTATCCTGTCTGTGCCTCTCCAAAGCGAGTGCGGCGGAGGATGGAAATTACTAGCAGCTGGGCAAAATTGAGAGCAAAGAACCCTTGCAAATAGAATTAGTATAGCTTACCTTGATGACAAAAGCAACATACCACATTACTGCTGATCACCCATTGATCTCTTCAGACACATGTTGTGGCTATAGCTTATATAGACAGTAGCAGCCGTTAGACTCGAGGATTACATATAATTCAACCACTTACCACCTGGGCGATGGCTGTTGACGATGACTGAGTACCAAATGCATACGTGGGTTTGAGAGTTACAGGGCTAGAGGCAAGTAGAGATGGCGGGAAGAGAGACGGTAGTGAGAATAGCTATCGATAGGTGACAACGCAAGCTGCCCATGGATGTGGCCAGCATCCATGGATGGCAGCAATGGACGAGTCAACAGGAAATGATGGGGGAAGGGAAGAAAGAGCGATGAGGTGTTGAGTCCGAAAATTGCTATTCTTGGATATCAACTTATCACACAGTGCGAATGCGGAAATTTGGCAATCATCCTGTTTTTGGATGAATTCTGGTCGAATACTCTTCAAGCTGAAAATCAGTCAGGTATAGGTTGCCTCCGTTAGGACAAATGTTATCATGCAAAATTAGGATGAATTGAATTCATCCTAAACTCAACCTATCGCAGGTTGAAAGTTGAAATTCAACCCATCACAGGCTGAGTTTCAACCAAGTTCACTTTCACAGTGATACTATATTGTGCTCTGAAGAAAATATTCAGGTATAAATCCAAGAATGCTTTGTTAGATGTTGAAGCCTTGGGAAACAAAAAGGTTTTGGAAGAAATATCTAGTCTAGGTGTCAAGATGGACAAGATAGATAGCTTTGAAGAAATGCCAAAGGCCAGCTGAAAGAAGTTGATTACTTTGCCTAGTGTCAAAGAAATGGAGTCCATGGTTATCAAGGAGGCTCATGTTCAGATTTCTAAGGCACACAAGAGAAGAAATCTGCTGATAACAGTGACAAATCAAAGAAGAAGAGGAAGACTTAGGCTAAATCTGCATCTGTTGTAGAGGATGAGAAATAGAAGAAGGAGAAGGAGGAGGGAATGATCAACTTGACAAGAAACAGGATGAGGATGAGGATGAACAAACTAAAAGGCTGTTATATATGCGCCTCCGACCAACTCCAATCTCTGACTATACAAACTCTGACCTCTGACCCCCCTGAAATACTACAAGTCCTGGAACATGTAGACACTTAGATTACACATAGCTAGGCAACTCTGAGTAGTGCAGAATAACTTACACATCTGCCTGCTCACTAGTACACATATGGTCTCTGCTTAGTTTCCTCCATAGTATAAAAACCTTAGAACTATTATTAGGTACCTCAGTTCATATATTGTTCATTGATCAATCTATGCTCTCTACTCCACTCTCTCATTCTGATCTGACTCTGAAATTTGAGACAACATCTAGACAACAGAGCGCAACACACACGTTGAAGCTGAAGTCTCAACCCTGCATCTACATACATTATGCTAAGACCAACTCTGACACTGACATACTCCAACATAGCTCCAACATGGATCCCCTCTGCCTTCCCTTCATCAAGAACTTAACAGTATATATGAACTCATACCACTTCTGGACTCCCAACCATGGCCACTACAACATCCTGTACTACTGCCAACTCCCATGCAGCTGGACAGAATGAATCCTGCACCATCATGATTCAGAATGTCAGAGACTACCCTGACCATCCAAATACACAACCTCCATTCTGCCTCAGCACCCTGACTCCCTTACCCTCGGGACCCTCATCGATGAGACAAACCAGTCCCAACCCATTGCCACCTCCTGCTCCTGGTTCCCCTGGTGGTGAACCCAACCCTGACAATGATGGCAATGATTTTGACCCCCACCACTCTGATCACTCTGATCACTCTGATCACAACTCCGATCATGACCCCACTCTGAATCTCGCTGAAGCTATGATGCTCATGACCAAAGAGCTCAGATGTCACAATAGCCCTAAGGTTACCAAGACCAAAGCCCATGAGCCTGACACTATTGAGCAGCAAGTAGTGCACACAGCAATAAACACTGTCTTGCATGATGCATACACACAGCGATAAACACTGTCTTGTACGATGCACTCTGCATAGTATTGATGTGGCTACTAGCTTACCTGGGTTGTTAGAGGCTAGTGCTAAGGTGACTACTTAGGCTACTACAAAAGTATGAATGACTTAGATTAGGACACTGTTTAGAGCGTCCTTATATACCTACAGGACATGCAGTGACTAACTACATATGAGTAATGCATAAGGCAATTACTCAGCTAATTACTATGTAATTACTAATATCTACTCATAAGATGAGTAATATGCTCACTAAGTGATCACATGTTTTAGTCATATAAGATGACTGTAATACTCTATCGTCACTGGATCTAGTCGCATATAGATGCGTCTGATCATGTGTGTCATGTGAGTCATGTGATGTAGTCACATGGACACTTATCATGTCAACACTCCCCCTCAAGTAGTGCCGCGCTAGCGCACATACTTGTTCTGACATGATGTGTCAGTATTCTATTCTAAGGGATAGAACTCTATGCCTAGAGCCTGTCTATGTTTAAGGAACAGGGTAGGGCCTAGATTCTTGGTGAACATATTGGCAACATTTTTGTCCATAGGGATGTGCTTTATTTTAATGTTCCCAAGTTCTATTTGTTCCCGGATATAGTGGTAGCATATTTCAATGTGCTTTATCCCTTTTTGGGTGATGGGATTTTGCAAGTTAAAAATAGCTCCATGACTATCTCCATATAAGGGAACATATGGGATTGACATCCTGAGTTCTTCGAATAGAATCTTAAACCATGCACAATCAGTGCACAGTCAGAGAGTGCCATGTATTCTGCCATTGTGGATGACGTTGATACTAGAGTCTGCATTTTGGAGTGCCATTGATACTCCACTAGCAAGGGAAAAGAAGTATCCCTGCATAGATGACGCATGCGATAGGCTCTGTGTTAAGTTCTCGACGAAGGAAGGGCGGAGTAGGCAGAGGAGATCCACGTCGGAGCTACGTCGGAGTACGTCAGTGTCGGAGTTGGTCTTAGCGTAACGTATGTAGACGTAGGGTTGAGACTTCAGCTTCAACGTGTGTGTTGCGCTCCGTTGTCTGGACGTTGTCTCGAATTTCGGAGTCGGATCGGAACGAGAGAGCGGAGTAGAGAGCGTGGATTGATTAACGAACAATATACGAACTAAGGTACCTAATAATAGTTCTAAGGTTTTTATACTACGGAGGAAACTAAGCGGAGACCGTACGTGTACTAGTGAGCAGGCAGACGTGTAAGTTACTCTGTGCTACTCGGAGTTGACTAGCTACATGTAATCTAAGTGTCTACATGTTCTGGGACTTGTAGTACTTCGAGGGGATCATGAGGTCGGAGTTCGTATAGTCAGAGATCAGAGTTGGTCGGAGGCGCGTATATAACAGTATTTCCCCCTTAGGCCGAACCTTGAGGCCTGTGCATGGGAATGGTCACATGCTGGTTGGTTTTGGTTGCTTTGAAATTTTCATTTGGTCCTCTCTTCAATATCATCATTCTACCTCCCCCTGTCGATATGTCGCACACCGATTCCGACTTGGAGGATTTCGAAGACCTCGAAGACCTCGAAGCGCAGGAGCAGAAACTCATGCTCCAGAGGGAAGAGCTTCGTCAGAAGCAGGAGCGGATGGAGCAGAGGTGACGGGAGGCAGAGGAGCATGCAGAAGCAGCGGAAGAAGCACGGAAGGTGGCCGAAGCGGAGGCAGAGAAAGCGGCAGAGGCGGAGCAGAGGAAAACCGTGAAGGGGAAGAAGAAGGTGCAGAAGGCAGCTGCGGCACAGCAGCAGGTGGTCGCGACGCGGGAGTCAGCCAGAGTGTATGAGACGGTGGACGGAGTCATCTGCATCCGGTGCGTGCAGGCGGGGGCAGAGTGCCTATGGCCAAGGTAAGTCCCATTTAATGTTTCTTTGTTATGATTTATTTTTTGACTTGTGATTTGTTTTTAGGGAGGGTACCAGCAAGGCGGCATCGTGCAACTGCTGCCGAGTGCAGCGCAAAGCTTGCAAGACCGGCGGAGGAGCTGCGGGGTCGGAGGGTCGGGCGGAGTTGGGGGTACGACCAGCCAAGGTGACAGGGGCGGCAAAGCCCAAGCGCAAGATGATGGCGGAGGTGCAGAAAGGGCCGGGTATCGAGCACATTGCTCGATACCTGAGGGAGATCCGGGACTTGTTGGAAGACATGTCCTGGATCCAAGATCCCCCATATGCACCGTCGGAGCCAAGTGCGTCGGAGTACATACCATCGGACCAGGAGGAAATCGAGAGTATTTGAACGAGAGGTATGAGAGGGTCATGGCGGCCTTAGACCAGGGAAGAAGGTTGAGGTGGATGAGTCAGAGGAGTCGGAGGAGGAGGTAGTCGGAGCAGTGATGGGTGAACAGGAGGACGAGAGGTCGGATGTGGAAATGAGGAGTGATAGCGAGGGAGAGGTCAAGGTGTTGAAGAGGAAAAGGGATGAGTCATCGGATTCAGAGGAGGATGAGGAGGAGGATGAGGATGGATGGAGGATTAGAAGGGATGAGGATGTATGAGGTGCCAGCAAAGCGTGCTCGTCAATAGATAGTAGTTTTTGTAGAGTTTTTTTTTTTTTTTTCTTTTCTTGTCTTTTTTCTATATACTTGTCTTTTCTTGTTAATGATGTTTTTTGGTGAATCGTAAGCTAAGTGAGAGATGAAAGAGGTCCGGGTTTGTCGGGTAAGCGGAGTGAAAGTCGGAGATGAGGTCGGGCACGTGTTCGAGTTCAGTAGCTGGGAGCCAGGATTGTTCTTCATCAGTGCCTTCATAACCTAACCAGCGAACCAAGTACAATAGTTTGCACTTGCGTCGTTGATCAAGCTTGGAGTCGAGGACTTCAGTGATTTCATATTCGATTTCGCCTTCGACTTCAACAGGCAGAGGCGGAGATTGAGTCCGATTCGGAATATCGTTCGGAGTAAACGGTTCCAGCATAGAAACGTGGTAAACGGGGTGAACACCATGCATGGAGTCAGGAAGTCGTAAAGTAAAAGAGTGTGTGCCAGCTTTGGCGATGATATCAAAAGGACCGTAATATTTTTCGGAGAGTTTCTTGGAGGGACGTGTGGTGTGGAAGAACTTTGCTTTGACAAATGCTTGCTGTCCGACTTGGAAGTCAGGGGGCGGAGTGCGTCGGAGGTCGGCGGAGACTTGATAACACTTTTGTGATTCAGCGATAGCTTCTTGAGTTCTTTGTGTAATTCATCTAGATCAACAACAAAATTGTGAGCGCGAGTGGAGGTGAGGTCGCGTTCGGGGTGGATAGCCATGTTAGGGTGGTAACCTTTATTAGCGAAGAATGGTGAAATGCCAGTAGTAGCACTAGGAGCGTTGTTGTAAGCAAACTCTGCAAGAGGTAATAGACTTGACCAATTATCTTGCTGATAGTTGCAATAAATTCGGAGGTATTGCTCTAGTGTCTGATTAGTATGTTCAGTCTGGCCATCGCCTTCAGGATGGTATCCGGAAGTGAAATGGAGTTTCATGTCGAGTGCTTTTCCTAAGGATCAGAAGAAGCGGGAGACGAATTCAGGTCCGCGGTCGGAGGTGACGTGTTCGGGGATGCCGTGCTTGGAGAACACATGAATGACGAAAAGCATGGCAAGGTCTTCGGAGGTGCAAGCAGAGGTGGTCGGAATGAATATAGCTTGCTTGGTGAGTCAGTCAACAATGACTAGGATCGCGTCGTGTCCATCAGACGTCGGAAGGATTTCGATAAAGTCCATTGATATTGAATTCCAGGGACGTTCGGGGATCGGGAGCTGCTTGAGCAATCCGTAGGGTTTGTGTCATTGAGGTTTGGAATGCATACATGTCGTACACGATTTGCAATACTTCTTCACGAAGTCTCGTAGTCCGGGCCAGGTGTATTCACAAAGGATAAGACTAGTCATCTTATTTTGTCCAGGGTGTCCAGCGAGGATATGATCATGCTTGTGTCGGAGGATGTGGAGTCGGAGGTCAGATGCATCAGGAACATAGATGCGTGATTCATGATGGAGGTAACCATCTGGATCAAGGGACCAGTGTGGTTTTGGTTCCTTCATGTGAGCAAGGTAAACCGGGTCAGAGGGTAGCGCAGCGAGGATGTCATGTCGAGTAGGTCGGAGTCCATGAGGGATACTGCATGGAGGGTGGGTTCAAAGAGTTGGGTGGCACGGAGGGATGCAGAGAGTTGTTCTTGGGTGAAAATAGGTCGGAAGTTGCTTGGGTTAATGCTTGCATAGTCGCTATTTCCCCTTTGGGATAGATGTCCCATCATCTAGTTAAAGAGTCAGGTTTCGTACCGAGATGTCCAGGGCGGAAGCGGATGATGAGGTTGAATTGGCAGAGATATTCGGACCAGTGGGCTTGTCGGCGAGTAAGAACTTTAGTGGTTGCAAAGTACGTTAATTCTTGTGGTCGGTGATGACGTCAATCGGAGCGGCGGAGCCTTCCAGATAATGTCGCCATACTTTAAATGCGTCGAAGATTGCTAGTAGTTCTTTGTCGTGGGTGTTGTAGTTGATTTCAGGACCTGTGAAAGTACGTGAGTGAAACGCAACAGGGTGAATCTCGTCATCGGAGGTGCGGATGGAGAGGATCGCTCCAAGCACGTAGTCAGAAGCGTCAGTTTCCACAATAATCGATGGTCGGGAACCCAGTGAGTAAGTATCGGAGCAGTTGTAAACGCTTTCTTGAGCTTGTTGAAGGCTTTTCGAGCAGCATCATTGAATTGCCAAGGGGTTCCTTTCCTAGTGAGTTGGGTGAGCAGAACAATGATGTTGGAGTAGTCGGAGATAAATCGTTGGTAGAAATTCACGAAACCTAAGAAGGATTGAACATCCTTAATCTTCTTGGGTTCGGGCCAATCTTGGATAGTCTTGATCTTGCTTTCATCCATCTTGAGGCCTTCTGGTGAAAGAATGAATCCAAGGTAATTAACCGTGTTTGTAGAGAAATTGCATTTGTCAGAGTGGGCATACAGACCGTGTTGTCGGAGATGTCGGAGGACTTTGCGAAT
Organism: Gymnopilus junonius; assembly: GCA_015501075.1. Taxonomy (NCBI): domain Eukaryota; kingdom Fungi; phylum Basidiomycota; class Agaricomycetes; order Agaricales; family Galerinaceae; genus Gymnopilus; species Gymnopilus junonius. The sequence continues at coordinate 121,277 of JADNYJ010000097.1, read as the reverse complement.
GTGTTCCTTATGCTGGGTAGGATCATCGGAGTAGATCAGGATGTCATCGAGGTAAACAATGACAGACACATCTAATAAATCACTTAGTATGTCGTTCATGAAGCGTTGAAAAACGGCAGGTGCATTGGACAGTCCAAATGGCATAACATTCCATTCAAATGATCCATAGCGTGTTCAGAACGCTGTTTTCCATTCGTTGCCTTCCGCTATGCAGACTAGGTGATAGGCATGTCGGAGGTCGATAGCCGTATAGATGTGTGCTTTACCAGCAGTGGACAGGAGGTCGGAGATGAGCAGAAGCAGATATCGGTCTTTCTTCGTGATCTTGTTTAATCCTCTAAAGTCAATGCAAAGTCATAGTGATCCATCCTTTTTGCGAATGAAAAGGATCGGAGTGCCATGCGGAGAGGTTGAAGGTCAAATGAAACCGATTCAGAGGTGCTCGTCAATAAATTCTCGGAGGGATTGAAGTTCGGATTGTGAAAGGGAGTACATATTTCCAACAGGAGGGGAAGTGCCAGGTTCGAGCTTGATCTTGAGGTCGTAAGGTCAATGGGGTGCGAGCATGTCAGCTTTAGATTTACTGAAGACATCCGCAAAGTCATGGTATTCAGGAGGAATACTAGACAGATCAGGTGCTTCATCAGAGACAGAAGCGGCATGAGCGGAGATGGCAGGATCGGAGAGGTGAACTGTGAAACTTTGAGCGCCAGGTAACTTGCATGCTCTTGCGAAAGCAGCTGCATTGATTAGCGAGATGCGAGGTGCATCAGAAGATGCTACAGAGGTCGGAGGGGTCAGAGGAGTAACCGTAGGAGTAATCGGAGGAAGCGGAGGGGTCGGAGGTTCCAATAATGGAGGTGTAGGCAGCAGAGCTGGCCTATGGGATGACGTCGGAGCCGGGTTGTCAAGTAGTTCAGAACGGAAGTCAATACGGCCCAATTTCCAGTCAATCAATGGATTGTAGCGGAAGAGCCAGTTATATCCTAGAACCAGAACACATGAGGAGTCCAGTGAGGTTACGAAAAAGTCAATGGTAATAGTTTCACCAGAGGGAAACTTGTTTTAGCAGGCCACCACTTTGCATGGCAGGACAATGCTTTTCCTGCTTCGCAAATAGTATTAGAATGCCTATAATAGTATTAGACCACCTATATATGATGATAGGTAAAATTTAAATATATGCCCTTCAGAATAAAATAGAACACACCTTGAACAGCAAATCTGATAGTACCTTGGCACAGATATTAGATTATATAAGCAGCGGAGGAATGCTGCTGATATAATCACACACCCAGCTCTGGATACTAATAATAAGTCAAATCTAAATATAGCTGCCTTTCACCACACACTGCTGGCACACAAGACATTTGTTGAAGTTTATATTGTGGTAAAGCTTTCTTAGTTGCAGTGCAGCAGCATGAGAATCTTCACACCATTATTGACCATATGCTTCTCTCTTTCAATGTCGAAGGGGTCTTCAGGACAATAATCAGATAGCCATGTGACAATAACCATTGTGATATAGTGGTGAAGGGTGAGAGGATGGTGTTTGTATGGAGGATAGACAAGTTGTGATGGGTGAGTATTATGAGTGATCACATGCATATGTGTCCTGGTGTAACTTGCTCAATTTCTTAACAGACTCTGGTTCAATAATCCAATGATGAGAATACATTAGGATAAAGGTTTTTATTAGTACTTGAAGGTTAGGTTAGTTAACTGGAAAATAACTAAGACTGAACTGGACCATAACTGATGGTAACTGCAAAATATACTAACTGATTGTAACTGTAACAATGGTCTGGTTAGTGGTTAGTCCAAATTTTAGAATTCTGAGACTGATCAAAACTGGTCAAAATTCTGAAATTTTATATGATAATAGAGACGTATTGTAGCTTTTGAACAACCCTAAAAACGTAAATTTTGGTTGAGAATTGATAAAGTTATAGCAAAACTCGCAAAAAGCATCAAATCTGCTCTAATTTTCTCATTTCTCAACCATTTGGGATGTTCTTGGGCTCATTTGACCACAAAAATAGTGATTAATTTATTTTATACTACAAAACAATTATTTATGCAAAGAAAACTGGTTGATAACTGGTTATAACTGTAACCAGTTAAAACCAATTATATAACTGCAAATAACCACACAAAACTGATCAAGACCAGTTAGTTGCAGTCCGGTCCAGTTATTTGAACATTTCTAAATTTACCTAACCAGTCTCAGTCTCAGTTAGGGTCCTCAGGCACCCAAAAACTGGACTGGACCAGACTTTTAAACACTAGTTTTCATGACAGTATTGTTGAGTCCTTTGAATGCAGATATTGATATAGTTGTTCATGTATATACATAGGATAAGAGATTCAGGGTACAATGGTACAGCTGTACTAAAACTATCAAATAAATAGGCACCAGAGCTTGAAGGGTCCAGTGGCCCTTGTAACTTATTATATTACATAAGCGGCGGAGGGACGCTGCTTATATCAGCAGACAAGATGCAGCATTTAAAAATAATTTGAATCTAAATATAACCGCCAGCCGGACCAAGCCAAACAAGCATGCCATCGTCCTGATTGCAGACATGTTGAGATGCTGCGGGATCACAGAGCGTTACAAGAACGTCCTCTAAAAGAACAATGTTTTACTTATGTAAAAGCATCGTAATGTAATCGGGATGGAGAGGGTTTCAGTAATCATGTTGCCGTAGGAGCCATCAATCAGTTTGAGCTTAACCGGATCGATCGGAGAAGGGAGTAAATTATTAGAATGGATAAAAAGGGTATCAACAAAACAATGGCTAGAGCCAGAGTCAATTAACGTTAGTGACTTAAGGTCGGGTCGGAGTGGAGATGTTAATGAGAGTCAGAGAGAGTCGGGGTCAGAAAGAGCGGACGCATTGAGCCTTACTTCCTTCGTATGCACACAGCCAGTGTCAACGCGATCCCCAGTGTGTGCGAAGGGATGAGGACCACTGACTATTTTTTTGAATCCTCGGTGCTGGGATTCGAAACTTTGGCGGTGCGTGCTTTTGCCTTGGAGGCAGAGGAAGTGGACTTCGGACACTCGCTAGCTCAGTGTCCAAGCGACCCACAGAAGAGACAGAGATTGTTGTCGAAGCGGCGTTTGCATTCTTCGGTGGTCAGCTTGCCATCCTTGCCAAGTTTGTCGGAGATGGAGTTGGAGGTTTTCGAGCTGGAGGAGTTGCCCGAGTTGTTCTTGCGGTAGGAAGAGGATTGCGAGGACTTATTGTTGTTGTTGTTATTGCCGTGGTTGTGGTTTGAACGTTTGTCGGAGGACTTGTCGGAGGTACGATCGGACAGTTTGTCGGAGGACCTTTGTGCATTCTTGTCCTGTCGTGGCTTCTTGCAGACGCATTCCCAGTAATGAGTGTCGATATCCTGGGCAAGCTCTTGAAGGTCTTCGAGAGTTTGTGGCTTGCCATGGCTAGCCATAACGTCCTTGATGCATTCCGCCAGACCGGAGTAGTAGCGGTGTCAGAGAGCGACGCTGTCCCAGCACGATCGAATAGACAAGCGCTTGAATTCCACGTTGTACTTGATGATCCTTTGGTTCTCAGGCATCTTCAAGTTTTCGAGGGCTACAGAGCATCAGAGGTCAGATTGAATGGACCAAATTCAGACTTCAGCACACCAATAAAGGCTTGCCAGTTGTCCATCCATGGTTCAATAGTTGTTGAGTCCAGTATTGCAGGCTCAAAAAATTCCATCACAAGGTCATGAAGATAGGAGAGGGCGAACATAACCTTGTCTTCATCAGCGGTGTAGGCACAGTTGTTTTGGAAGTAGAGGTTACACTGTAAAATAAAACCGTTGAGTTTCTGGGTGTCAGAGCCATCAAAGGTGTCAGGCTCATGGGCTTTGGTCTTGGTAACCTTAGGGCTATCGCGACGCCTGAGCTCTTTGGTCATGAGCATCATGGCTTCAGCGAGATTTGGAGTGGGGTCATAGTCGGAGTTGTGATCGGAATGATCGGAGTGATCAGAGTGGTGGTCAAAATCATTGCCATCATCGTCGGGGTCGGGTTCACCACCAGGGGATGGCAACGGGTTGGGACTGGTTTGTCTCATTGATGAGGGTACTGAGGGTAAAGGAGTTAGGTGGGTCGGAGGTTGTGTGTTTGGACAGTCAGGGTAGTCTCTGACATTCTGAATCACGATGGTGCGGGATTCATTTTGTCTGGCTGCACGGGAGTTGGCAGTAGTATGGGATGTTGTGGTGGGCATAGTCAGGAGTCCAGAAGTGGTATGAGTTCATATATACTGTTAAGTTCTCGTGAAGAAGGGCAGAGTAGGCAGAGGGATCCACGTCGAGCTACGTCGGAGTACGTCGGTGTCGGAGTTGGTCTTAGCGTAACTATGTAGACGTAGGGTTGAGACTTCAGCTTCAACGTGTGTGTTGCGCTCCGTTGTCTGGACGTTGTCTCGAATTTCGGAGTCGGATCGGAGAGAGAGCGGAGTAGAGAGCGTGGATTGATTAATGAACAATATACGAACTAAGGTACCTAATAATAGTTCTAAGGTTTTTATACTACGGAGGAAACTAAGCGAGACCGTACGTGTACTAGTGAGCAGGCAGACGTGTAAGTTACTCTGCCTACTCGGAGTTGACTAGCTACGTGTAATCTAAGTGTCTACGTGTTCCGGGACTTGTAGTACTTCGAGGGGATCATGAGGTCGGAGTTCGTATAGTCAGAGATCGGAGTTGGTCGGAGGCGCTGTATATAACTGTATCTGCTCTGTTCTGTCATCACCATATGAGGCATCACAGTAGGCATACAAGCCTTTATCGCTGTTTCCATCGAACACAAGTGCATAGTTGCACATACCAACAAGGTAGCACATGATATATTTAGCATGGTTCAGATGTTCATCAGATGGGTTGCAGTGAACTTAGCCATCTGTGTTACAGCAAAGGCTATATAGGTCATGTTCCTAGCATTAAATATAGCAGGGAACCAATCACCGATTGATACTCTGACTGAAGTGAAGCCGAACTTGTGCCTGTAAAGGGTTCTGGCTTATACCTGGTAGGTAATGGAGTCTGTGCCACTTTTGCATTCATCATTCTGAAGCATGTAAGAATCTTATTAAGGTACAGCATTTGATCGATGTAGGTCTTGCCTTTAATGTACCTGATTCTCATGCAGAGAAACTCCTGACATACACCTAGGTCTCAACATTCCCATGCAGTCATAAATAGCTGCTTCTTCTGTCGGACTAACTCGGTGTTAGAACCTGTGACGATAATGTCATCAACATATGCCAACATAATGACAAGGGTCCCGTCGCTATGTCTTGCGACAAATATGCCAGCATCAGCATACAGGCATGTGAAACTGAGCTCTTTAAGGGAGTGATCAAGTTCAGACCACCATGCACATGCAGCTTGTTTTAGCCCATAGATAGCTTTGAGCAGGCAGAGTACTTTCTTCTCTTGTCCCTTTATGGTAAAGCCATCAGGCTGTTCCATATATATCTCCTCATCAAGTTTCCCATATAGGAAAGCTGATTTGACATCAAGGGACTCTATACACCATTTCTCAAGTGTGCTAAGGCTAGATTGTTGGACTGACTCAAACTGGACAACTGGTGAGAAGATCTCATCATAGTCTAGCCTTCTATTTGGGAAAAACCCTTGGCAACTAGACAGGCTTTTTTATGTCCATCAGACTTGATATCAAAAACCCAATGATTTTTGATGGCCTTTCGGCCTGGAGGTAGGTCAGCAAGCTCATAAACTTTTTGTTTATGAAGGGCCTCTAATTCTTCAAATTGAGCCTTGTGCCATTCCTGTTGTTGATCGGCAGGTAGCTGTCTAAGATCTTTACTAGTCCAATTTCGGACGTTCAATGGATCTGGAAGTGCACTATTGGAAATTACCTTAGAAAGTAAATAGGCATGCCAATGTGCTCCCCCTTCCGCTCCCATATTGGGATTGTACGGGTACTCAGCCACATGGTCACTAGAGGCCATAGACAAATTTGGAGCAGATCCAGTTATGTCTAATCTATGCTGGTGATCTCTATCGGTGGCTGTACCAGGAGGGTATATGTTCCCTTCTTTTTGCATACTTTTACTCTCACGAGTGCTCCTTCTTGGAGCATCACCAGCAGCTCCCCCTGATGAACTGGCACGGGGTTTCTGCGGTGCAGGTGGTGGGGGATTAGATCTCAGTCCTTGCCTAGGACAGTGTTGTAGTGAAGACTTATCTCTTAATAAGGTTTAAGGGCTAAATACATATTAAGACTAAGGCTTAATAAATATCCAATGGCATTCTAAGCCTTAACTAAGTCTTAGAGTCATAATGGGGTAACTGACTAATAATATATGACTGTACGATGAAAGCAGTGATCAGTAGTGATCATCAATTGATGGTCTGCCAACAAATTTATCTGCTGCACGATACTCCTCCTCTTGTACCTCCTCATGGGAAAAGGACCTCTATGGAATCACTTCATCAAGGGAGCAAAACAAAATGGGTCCCATCAACGTGCTCACTGTCGAGGATGTATTGAGGCTGAACGCCCTGATGGTGCTGCTATCGAGCTTGACGATGATGGAAAACCGAAGCTGTCAATGGAATCATGGGTTATTGAAGGCAAGTCACGACTCACTAGAATGTGATAGTCTTAATAAAACCTAAAGTTCTGATTGACAGCTTGTAAAAGGGGCATTGGTGGAGTACTCAGGGTCAAGGCTCCCATGATCGCGCACATTCTTGGGAAAGTGGCAATAATCCATGTCTGAATGCATCGAGGGAAGCAAGGAATATGGCTAAAGAGCTGCAGAAGAAAGCTGGGAAGAGAGTACAGAGGACTCCGAGGATGAGGAAGACAGCCAACCCAAGAAGAGAAAATTGCTTACCAAAGTCGAGGCATCACTGAAACAGTCTAAGCTTCAAGTGTTTCATGGAATCCAGGTTCCTTTTTCAGGGGAACAGGCTAAGATTGTCCAGACCCAGTTCCTCCTGCAACCATCTCTGCCAACTTGCCTTTTCGTTGGGTTGAAGATATAGAAGTGATCAAGCTCTTCTACCTCTTTCATGCGACTGCTGGAGATGTCATACCAACTCACCAGCAGGTGTCTGGCCGGCTCCTTGATGATGCAAATTCCGTTGTCACAAAGCTCTTGAAGGAGGCATTACGGGGAAAGTATGCAGTCATGGCATCGGATGGATGGAAAGATGAATCTCATAATTCAATAAGCAGTGTAAATCTGACTGTTGGGGGCAAGGTAAGTCTTTTGGTGACTGTATATTGGACTGTACACTCACCAATGCTTTCTTAAAGACATATCTTATTGATCTGATTTTGGCAACAGCACACAGGAAGGATGGAGAGGCAATGTGTCAGGCATTTATGGAGATGATTGATAAAGCAGAAGACATTTATGGCGTGAGGGTCATTGGTTTCTGCTGTGATAATGATGGTGGGAGTCAACGAGGAAGGAAGGACTTGGTGTTGAAATGCAAGTGGTTGTTTGGTCCACCATGCTGTGCACATCAGGTGAGTGATTTCTGAAGTAGATGTCTTATCTGTTTGCTAACAATGAGATGAAAGTTCCAACTCATTCTTGGTGATTATTTTGAAGAGAACGAAGAAGCTGCTGAGGTAGCTGAAGATGCAATGGACCTTATTGGATGGGTATTGAACCATGGCCGAGTTCATTCGGTGTTCAATGAGGTGCAGGCTGAGATCCCTCCAGCAAGGTCCTAGCCTTCCTTGTTGCGAATATGACATGGTGGAATACTCATTTCATTGCTTTTGATCACCTAACTGATCTGAAGGATCCTATGCGACATGCTGTGATATCGAGGCGAGGTGACATAATTGCAGCTCAGGTTGGGGCTGAAAAAAACAGGCAGAAGAAGCAGAAGCTTGAGGATGATGCCATCATCCATTGTGACTGCATTGACGATGGCGCATTTTGGCGTTGTCTTCAATCAGTTGTCGATGATCTTGAGCCCACCTGCTTTGGTCTGAATATGAACCAATCTGACGCTACGCATGCCGACCAGGCACTTTTAACATTTGCAGGAATATTCTTATATTTTCAGAAACATTCAAAGCCTACCATCGCTGCTGGTATGTTGAAAAGAATTGAGAAGAGATGGAAGGCCCTGGATCAGCTGATGTTCATCCTTGCTCTCATCCTTAACCCTTTCGAAGGCCTTACACATTTTGGCGATAATGCTGGGGCAAGTCCACTTACCCTCAATAGTATTCTTATCAAGGTCGGTCCCATTCATTTTCTATAGCAACTAACTCATGGATGCCTTCACTATTAGATGTACAAATGTGTCAATTCTCGTCCACCGAAAATCCCACTGCCCGAAGACGAAGAGGTTCTGCACATGACTATGCAGGCAGCAAAGGAAAAAGAGGTCTCAGAAGCGTTCCTGAAGTACATGGCCCTGCGAGGGCCATTCGAAGACTGGAAGAAGAACAGGGAAACATTTCGAGATGTCCATGTAAGCTTTTGAATTTTGATTATGAGATGTGGTCATACTTACCAAGTTCAAGGGTGATGATCCTCTTGCAATGTGGGAGACGTACTTGAGCATCCCATCCACTTCTGAACTTGCAAACTTTGCAATTCTTTTGCTGAGTATGTCTGTAAACCAAGCTGGGTTAGAACGAAATTTCTCCGATCTGAAGATCAAAAAGACATGGCTCAGGAACCAACTAAAATTACCAAAACTTGAGAAGATGGCAAAGGTGTGCAAAAAGTGTCGCAAATACTCACCATCGAGAGACTAACCTCCTCCTAGGTCGGTGCTGAAATACATGCTTCACACAAAGAAGAAGGCCTTGTTGAAGACCACGCCAAGCGACAAAACCACAAGAAATTGAAGCTATTGGAGCTTCTCGCTGTCCCACGATATGCTGACCTTGTGGAAGATGTTGACAAAGCAAGCAGTGAAGATGACGATGAGCAGACATGAGCTCGGTCAGTGCTGGTGAAGTCTCGTCAGGGTTGGCATAAGGAAATGTCGAAGTGGGTACAAAAGGAACGGGAACAGGATTCGGAGGCGGAAGACAACAATCAGCTTGCAAATGCTGTCTATGGATGTGCGTGGTCGAAGTGGCTGCCTAGATCTTTAGATCTCTTATTTGGAGGGCATAAGGAGACTGATGTCGATGTACAGTTGAGGCGGGTATGCAGGCGGCAGGGTTACACGGAAGAGGCTCACCTCATGGAGTTGCTGGCAGATGAGGAAGCTGATGAAGAGAGAATTCCTGATGACAGCGAGCTGGAAGGCTCTGGTGACGACTTTGATGGCTGACATAATGATGGCCAGCGAGGCTTAAATAATGCCTTAAATAAACTCTTAATTAAGAGTCGTACCTAAGACCTAAGACTTAGCTGAAAATTTTGGCCTTAATAAGGCCTTAGACTACAACACTGTTCCCACCAAGATAACAGCCGCTGCCGGCATCCCATCTGCCAAGTGAGATAAGATTGTTGCAATTATTAGGGATATAAAGGACATCTTCAATCCTCACAATATATTTATGTCCATTGGCTGCTGATTCTAACTCAATAGTTCCTTTCCCTACAGTGCATGTAGTCAAGTCTCCTATGCTTTGAACTACTGTGTTCTTCAGGGGCTTGTATGTAATGAATGCATCATGTTGATTTGTGACATGAGAAGTTGTTGCCAAGTCAGCAAGCCAATCATAATAGATAACTCGCTCATCTATTCTGGTGTAATTATGGGGATTGTAGTTGCTAAAATTATAAGCTACTGTTCTGTCTTCTTGAATATCTTCCATATTATTAATGAATGCTACCATGCTGTCCTCAGATGCCTCATCCTCCTGAGGATCCCGAGTCTCCGTGCATGTGGTCTGATGGGTCTAGCCAACCTTCTGCTTCTTCTGCGGTTGTTTGGCTGAGCTACCCTCTGGCTTCCCCTTGCGGCAGCATTTCCCAGCACCATGGCTGAACCATCCACAAAGGGAGCAATGCTCCTGTCCAAGGTATTTGCAATCGACGGTCTTGTGATTATCATGACCACAGTGCTTGCATTTGTCTTCGTTAGTGCCCGAATACACCGTTGCACCAATGCAGTTTGCAAGTTTGTGCTTCTGGCCTTGGCCTGGATCACTGACATAATTTATTTGATCTGAGGCTAGACCATGTTCCTGGCGTCATCAGTATTCCTCCATTAGAATACCGATGAAATATTGTGACTTTATTTTTAGCTTCGACTTGTTCTCTTCTGGGTCTTTCTGCTTACTAATGTATGGATCAGTAAACATGTCCCAGGAAGGAGGCAAGGACAATGCTATGATAATTTTAAATTGATTGTTGGGGATCCAACTATTCTCGTCCATAGTATTAGAGCACTCCCATAACTTCTTGAGTGCGTTAAGGTGTGTGATGATGTCATCACCTTCATTTGCGGAAGTTTTAAATAGATTGTGAAGAATAGAAATCGCAATGTAACTGCCCTTGATGTCATGGACTGATGCGAGATTATCCCACATCTCCTTGGCAGTCTGGGTGCTCTGCATGTGAATAAGCTGATTATCAGATATGTTCATCTGGATCAGCAACTGAGCATAAGAATCATTAAAGTGCCAGGCATCTAAATCCTCTGTAGATGCATCTGTCCCAGGCTTCAGAATAGTCCCTTTAGTATATTCTAGGACACAGCAAACCTTTAGCGCTGTAACCATTCTGGTCCTCCAGGCTATCCAGTTGCTGTCTCTGAGCAATTCCAGAAGCTTTGTGATTGATTGAGCAACACGTATGTCAACTTTGGTAATTGCCATCGTGAATCTTGATCTTGATAAATATAGACTTGATTGATTTGATGTCACTGTTTGCTTTGAATTCGCAAGGGTTTAAACCAAGGGGGTACTGGGATATAAATTGGTCAACTATCCTCCATATTTTTTCTAACGGCCTCCTCGAACCAACCGCCCATTCACGTGATTGATCTGCATATCTAAATTAGGAAACATGACATCATCACTGTGCTACTTTTCCTCCTCGTCCACTCTTGGACTTCGTACAAGCCTCGCAAGCCCAATTGTGCAGCGCTTGATCTGCGGATACACATATTAGATGGTACTAGAATGAGATAAACAGTGATTCAGTTTGTTAGGGAGAATATATGTGAATAATCATAGGAATACTTACCCATCTCATCTCACATCCAGGTCTTTTGCATTCAATTACATCGTCGGCAGTCGGATCAACCCTTAGGCCACACAAGCAATCATCCAGCCCTTGTATATGATGCCTTTCCGTCGCTATTTTGACCTGCGAAGTGTAGATTTCGTCGCTCTCCTATGCCTGTAGTCTGGGCTATGTTTCGTCTTATCTTGATCTTATCTGATCATTATATAATAACCTCCAATATCATGTCTACAGACTAGTTATTACTTTTTCTCTATGAAATATACATCCAGGACTTGCTCTGTGCATGAATCCACTTTGGTATGTCACTTCTGAGCCATATTTCCTACCAATTTCGTGCCCTATGGAGGGTATTCCCAAAATTTTCTAATGGCCTGACAGCCGAACCAACCGCCCGGGGTAGGTTCCGGGATTTACGGCCCAGGACCCCCTTGGTTTAAACACTCTTGAAGTTGTTAAAGCCCAGGGCCTATAACCCTTTGGCAATGGTGTAGTCTACATATGTAGCATTTAATAAAACCCTTTAACTTCCCTTTAAGGAAGGTAAGGATTCAGGTACAAGAACAGTTACATTCCGTCCTTCTCGGACAGCTGTTTATATACTACAATCTCAATCGTACCTACTATCTAAGGTAAGTATTCAATCTCCAACTGAATGTCAGATACTCGGGTTGTCGCCTATGCCCCAACAGTCATTGAACTACTTTGATGCATACTACCAGTCCACCATGACAACTCTGTAAGACCGGTGAAATTTTAGGTAGGTCACAGGTCCCAAGCCCACCTGGTGAACCTGGCATTTCACCGGGCAGGTCACAGGTCACAGGGGGTGGTGAATTGAATGAAATGCAACAGTATAGGGGACCCTGACCAGGACCCCATGTGTAGCCCGCTGTACCCGACCTAGGGGGGACCTCACGGAGTTTTCAGATGTCAACCCTTTGATCATCATCGAGAGCAGCAGGTCCACGGATCACGGTGACTTACCAAAATGAAACTCCATATGGTGGAAGCACTGCTTTGGAACTTCCCTGATTACATCTAGGTCAGTTGCGCGTCGCTCATATCCAAGACTTGTCCAAGTCAGTGCAGTTGAAAGCAAATATATACTATTCACTTGGAAAAAGGAAGCTGGTCGTAGCATATAAGCTCGAAGGCAGTTCATTCTAGATGCATTCTTCTTGCAGCATTCCTTCTATGATACAGCTTCCTTTCCCAAGGTGCCTGCGGAAGACTCGCGGCAACAGCAAGTGATGCAGTGCCTATAGTTGTGGTAAATGGTATATCTTTGTCTCAGTTGTAGCAAATTTGAACCCCCAGAAACAGCACCCTTCTCCAGTATAAAACCCAGCAATGCATTCTTTCTTTTTCAAAACCAACTCCTCAAACCCGAAAGCGAATTCAAAGCGCAAGAATAAGATGCCCTCTTCTCCTGCTCGCCAGCTGCTCGACTTGATATCCACATCGCTCACAAGCCTTGAGGAATCTTGCCAGGCGAATGGCGTAGACATTCCTGATCTATACGCACCTTTCCACCCCTCGACAGAGGCCTTTCGAGGGGACCCAGTCACTGCTGAGGCTGCGAATGTGATTAGCGCTGCTGCATTGCAGCTTGCGGCTGTTCTCACTCCTCCTCAGGTCACTTTGTATCACGTTGTCGGAGGGGTGAGCTAATTTACTATTTACGTTGGAACCGATCTAGAACTCACACCTTTGCAGCATTTCAAAGCAGCAGCCATACGTGCATGCCTTGAGTCCAATGTGACTGAAATTCTCCGGGAAGCCGGTCCTGACGTGAGTGGGTAAACTCGATATATCTGCATTGCTCTAATTTTTTAGGGTATGCACATCAATGACATTGGTGCCAAGAATGGCCAGGACCCGCAAAAACTAGGTAGGGCTCGTTTTTATTACTCGAAGGTTATAATTCATTTGAAATTCAGGGCGTTTTCTCCGCATACTCGCGATTAACCACATCTATCTCGAAATTAAGCCAAATGTGTTCACCAATACTCGTATTTCCAGCATGCTCGATACACTCAAACCAGCAAGGATCTCATTGCCAAGTAAGTAGAGACATATTGTATTGCCTACTCGATGTCCTGTCCGATTGGTGATAATTATTTCCAGTCCAGAACAGAAACATGATAATACTTTTGGACTGGCTGCGCTTGCCTCCCACCAGTAGGCACTGCGATGTAAATTGTGTTCTGTAACTAAATGGCCACTCCGATTTAGCTTGGATGAAGCATTCAAGGCTTCGGCCTATGCCTGGGAGACTCTCATAGACCCGACAACCGCCAAATCTGGTGATCCAGATGCGTCTCCTTTCCCCGAGCCATGGGTAGGAAAGAAACTATGTGGCAGTTCTATGAGCGGCCTGCAGAGGCTTTTAGACAACGACGCTTCAACATCGGCATGCAAGGGATACAAGCCTTGCAACCTGCCGACGCAAGTCTTGATGGTGAGCGGGATTTGTTTCTGACGAACTAGGATTCAATTAACGCTTTCTAGCGTTCGACTGGAAGAGCCTTCCTAACGGCGCTGTCGTCGTTGATGTCGGTGGTGGAGTTGGAACCTCCGCTCTACCCCTTGCCAGGGAGTTCTCCAAACTCAAAGTTGTCGTTCAAGACCTTCCAGCTGTGATTAAAGATGCCGGCCAGGTAGTTGTTCCGAATATTATTACGTCGAATGTTACTAATGTCGCAATACATAATTTCTAGCTATGGTCGACGAAGATGTCAGACGCCGTCAAGTCCGGCAGAGTCGTATTGGAAGGTATGAGTTGTCGACTTCCATTCCTTTTCATGCATTTAACGCCTCCGCAGCCCAAGACTTCTTTAAGCCACAGGCAAAAAGGGATGTTGCTGTCTTCTTTTTGAAGCAGATCCTTCACGATTGGTCCGATGAGTATTGTACGAAGATTTTGAAGAATTTATGGGCCGCTGCGTCTCCAAGTACGAAGTTGGTTATTATGGAAAACATCATGCCATTCGCTTGCCATGACCCAAGCGCGGACCGAGGACAAGGTATTGCTGGCGCCGTACCTCGCGAGGCTCCTGCCCCTCTGCTCGCCAATTATGGTGCAGTCAATGCGATGGGTTATTATGCCGACATTGATGTAAGACTGTCCATTCTCATTGCTTTACATCAACTTATGACAACTTCTCCAGATGTTCTTGCTTTTCAACTCTCAGGAACGCACTGTAGACCATATGGAAGAGTTACTTCGAGACGCTGGATGGAAAGTGATTATTATTCATCGACGTGAAGGCGGGGATAGCACTTTCTTGCAGTCCATCGAAGCCATCCCCATCTCGAAATGACTCAAAGCTCGCCTATGAAATGCCAGTACCCGATATTTTTTTTCAAAGGTTCGGTCCATTGTAATCCAACCGTGTTCCTTTTTCGGCGGCAAGTAGACTTGTCCCAGGCGGTTGCTACTGGTTTGGTAATTTGCTAGTCGAGTTCGTACTTGTGTTTATTGTATCGACCTTTCTCTTGTACGTCAATGCAGGGTGACCTACAAGAAAAATAAAAAAGTTGCTAGAGGACTACCGAACAACATATAAAACACAAAATTTATTTAATGCGAATACTCTGGATAGCCATACACATTGAAGTAAATGTTGAAGCAAATGTCGGGTGAGTTAGTGGATAGAGGATGAATTTGATCTATATATGGTAATTGGTGCCTGGACTTTGAAACGGCTGTATCTCAACCAATTTTCCTCCTACCTCCCTAAAAGTATCAGAAATCGATTTCCCATCCCAGGTTACACCAACTTTTGAGATAGGGTCTTTTTTTCAGTTTCCGGTGCCCCCTTGGGCTGCCTAGTTGACTTCCGGACATCACCGATTCAGTGTACCGTACACTCAAGTGCTCAAGTGCTCACTGCAAGTCTCGATACATGGACCATTATCCACGTACCCGACCTCGAAGAAAACTGTATTTCTTCTGCGCATGTTCCTCAGATGCCTCGACAATCTCTTCCAAACCAATTCGTTGACATCCTTTTCGAAGAAGACAGAACACTCAGCTGTTACAGGGTCACTTTGATTTGCTGGAGCATCTCTGGATCTACGTGTTATCCTCGCAGACTTCTACGGAAGAGATGCCCTAGTTGCTACCAGACTATCTGATAGGGTTCAGAAGGCATTGTGCAGTGCACTCTGCATCCTCCTCCTGCGCTGCTTCTATGCTAATTATCTCGGCGACGAATCTCCAGAAGGTTGGTATTTCTTCGTTCAATTATTTCGCTCGCAGATTCCTCTGAACTTCCACAGCTACTCGATTCTCGACGCCCTTCTGCTGCGATCCAGAAGGACATAAACAATAATATAAGGTAGAATTGTAAATTTCCGATGTTCGCTTAATAATACATGTACTGTACACTCTTCTCAAATTGCTAGTCAAACTTTTCTCGAAACCCTCAGACGACACCCACAACGCCCTCATCGTCACTTTCGCATCCTCCTGGCTCCGCAAAATAATCTGGCAACGCCTCCTCTACCCGCCTCACAACATCCACAATCGCCCTCTTCGCTATCATGCGACAGTCATGATGCATATAGGTCGCACTCCCCCACCTCTCATACTCCTTCTGCACTGTCCTCAACCTCCCCAGTACATCCGCCAACCCAAGCCCCATCACGGCTTCGCTGCGAGTTTTCTCTTTCCAGAATTCGAGGAAAGACTGGGTGCACCTTGTTGGTGCCAAGTCGCGCTGCAGGATGGCGAGTGATCGAATGGAGGCGGGGTTGTACGGAGTAAATCCCATGTTGAGGTAAGGCGGTAGAAGCCTGCTAAAAGGCGAAGTTGTTGTGAGCGGGTTATTATGAGGCGACCGGAGGAGTCGAGGGTGCCTGCTTCGCCTGGACCTGGGTGGGAACGGCTTTGGATCTGGGTTCGGCCGCTGTCTGTCTGCACCAGACTACCATCCGACACACTGCCAGTACTACTTGCAGACCGAAGCACATCCACGCCAACCTTGCGAACCACCACTGCCTTTTGCATGACCTCCAGATACGCTGCTCCCCTTAGTGTTCTCAAATCCAGCTCATCCGAGAGGGTCATGGCTAGATACGCGTAGTGCACGGAGGAAGACATGAGCTGGCGCAGTAAAGCGATCATGGTGAGAAGGAGAGGCTGGTGTTGGCACAATTGAGCTAGGCGGATGAGGGAGGAGAGGAGGGGAGATGTTTCGGCTTGTGTTAGAGGTTTGTGGGTGCTTGCGCTTGAGGTAGAGTCGGGAATGAAAGAGGTGATAGTAGGGTTAGTGAATGGAGAAGACGAGAGCGCGGAAGTGAGGGAGGCAGTAGGTATGGCTGGCATCCCGGTGAGAAGGGGTGAGGGTTTCCGGTTGACGTATTCTTGGATAGCATCTAGTGCCCATGTTTCAAGAGATTTGAAGAAGTATTTGTTAGAAACTCTGGCGATGTCGATAAGGTGGTTAAGGTTCGCATTTGGAGAGGTTAGTATTCGGAGTTCTGGAGGTCTACAGGTGATTCAAAGTGTGGGCCATTTGAGTTTCGAGAATGATCGAAATAGACGTACAAGGCGTATAGGGCCCACAGAAAATGCCGGAACTCGTCTGGGGTATCGCCTGTTAGAATGATCGGATTATCGTCCGAACGCCCTTCCACTTCGATGGAGCCTTGGGGTAATGAGAACATGGTGCTAAAGCTCGAAGAGTCTTTACTCAGTATTGAGCGGTGAACCTATTGATTTAATCGAATTATTTAGCACACTGTCAATAATTTAGACTGAATAAGAAAGACATACGTTGAACAACGTATCATCTATGAGGATCACACAACTGCCATCCTCAAAATAATATGTTTCATCATGCTGCCAAGTCAGTTTTGGTCTCGGCGTTGTAGTTGCAAGCGACTCTGCTTTTTCAGCAGAATTCTGCATCCTCGAGCTCGAAGCGGAAGCAGAGGACTCCGATATAGATGACTGAGAAGCCATGAGACCCTCCATAGAAATCTCAGTGTCCGTGTCTGGGTCGTTGTCGTTATTGTTATCGAGGTTATTGACAGTAGCACTAGGATGTGAAGACTTAGACATTTTCTTTCCTGAGGGGTGTGAATCAGAGTCACGACGCAACCGTTTACGTGCGTTTCCGCCGCTGCGTTTAGGCGTTATACCACCAATAGTCTCGGCGCTGGACTCGGAGGAGGATGTACCAGGTGAATGTAATTCAGATTGTGCTTGATCCTGATCGACCTGACTGTGATCAGAGAAAGGGGAAAAGGACATTTAACGACGTTGTCGAAGGTTGGTTTGATGGGGAAGTGTACTAGCCTGTCGCTGTTGTCGTCGTCGTCGAGGCCGATGTCGATGCTTGCCAGTGCGCTCGGGGCGGTAATGAAGGTGGCTCAGACCTGCAGAAGGCATGATGCATGTCTATTTTAGGATCATTTTCGGCATTTTTCGGCCCAATCCGTTGACCTTTCAAAGTTTTAAGATTGAATTCAAGTCTATACGTAAGTTTCTTGATCATTGTCAATGTCACGATTGTGCGTGGATTGTGCACTGCAGTGCTGTCAGTTCACAGGCAGCAGGAAATGCGTGACAATTAAAGAGGCAGGCCACCCAGAACGCAGCCTCATTCAATGCTGCTCACTCTAAGCGTGAACTAGCATCTAGTAACGGAGTCTCTTTAACGCCTTCCACCTTCTGCTTACATGTCAGCTTTCCCTAAAGCAGGCCCTTTGACCTCTGTCGGAACTCCTGCGACTGATGGAGGTGATATTTATAATGGGGACCAGCTGCATCACGGCATATTCGGCGGAAAAAACAATGTAAACGTTGTAAATAATAATACTACCACTGGTGGTGGTCCTGGGTCAAGTAAGTGAATCCCCTAGATCAGGTCCATGTCTACTTACATTCATACATTAGGCGGATTTGGTGATCTTTACAAGCACATCGCTGTAAACGCCCTTCATAACTCTGATGAAGTGTCCGATCAACCGAAGTGCCATCCAGGAACTCGAGAAGCAGTCCTAGACCAGTTGTTTACTTGGGCCGGCATACAGCTTTCACCATACCTGATCCAATGGCTGCATGGGCCCGCGGGAGCAGGGAAATCGTCTATTCTGCGAACAATCGCACAGAAGCTGTTTGAAAACAATCTTCTTCTTGGCAGCTTCTTCTTCTTCCGAACGTCTGAACGTCGAAACAGCTCAGAATATGTTATCACCACCATCGCATACCAACTCGCACTTTCTATACCAAAGACTCGTCAACACATTGGAAAAGCTGTCGAGAGAAACCCAGCAATTTTCTCGCTCTCACTTTGGGAGCAGGCCTTGGCCCTCATCGTCTCCCCGATAGTCTCCATTTTTTACGACCCAACCTTTGACTCTCGCCAATATCCACGAGTCATCGTCATTGACGGTCTCGACGAATGTGACAACCCAGCAAAACAATGCCAGCTTATCCATGTTCTTCATCAAGTCATACAAAGTGTTCCTATACCTCTTTCCCTCCTTGTGGCCAGCCGTCCTGAGCATCACATTCGTGGTGCATTCGACGATGACGATTTGAAGAAATGTTCTTTTCGACTAGCGCTTGATAACTCTCTTAACCCGGACGCCGATATTAGGACATATCTCGAAGCCAAATTTGCTGTTATTAGGCAAAGTCGGCCTATGGAATTTTCCCCAGATACAATATGGCCAATTCCAGATGATACCGATACTCTAATTGCAAGGGCATCTGGTCAATTTATATATGCCTCGACAGTGGAAAAGTTTGTGAGTTCTCCTAGGCATAATCCCGTCAAGCGCCTGGAGATCATACTGGGTGCAAATAGCGAAGGCTCACAGAAGCCATTCGAAGAGCTGGATAACTTGTACTCCACCATTTTTCGCACCGTTGTTAAGGACCACCTTACTTCCACCCTGCGTGTCCTTGGATTCCTTTTAATCCCAGGCCTTGAGTTTCCCAAGCATCCAAATGACTTTGAGAAAAGCAGTCCAGCATATATCGAAAAATTCTTCAGTTAGATTCTGGTGACGTCCGGCGCTGCCTCTTTGATTTGGAATCTCTTCTTACAATTTATGAAAATCATAAAAATGTCGAATTCTTCCACGCATCATTGTCCGACTATCTCTTCAACGAGTCGAGGTCTGTGCAATTTTGGATCGACATGCGCCTTCTCTACGCCGACATTGCGGAACATTGTCTCTTGCATTTATTGACCTGGCCCGGTGAGGGATCTCCTTTCTGTTCCAGATGATTAAACACTCCATATACAATAATATTATTATATAGAAGTTGGAAAATTTCTCGTGCATCACAGCGAAGTTCTGTCTATGAATGCTGGCGCCACCGAGAAACTGCGTCAAGTCATTGAGAATTGCGACATTGACAAAATAATCTCCAACTATGATGATCAGTTTGCAATAAATAATATCTGTCCTGTCATCCTTCGACTAGCTATCGGCGACTCGGTAAGATTTCTTCTTTTACTCGCTTTGTCTTCGAATTTAAATCAGATTAAATAGAGGTTCAGTAAAGGTCAAGAAACGTTCTCAAAGATTTTTCTTCACTTCGAGCAATTAATTGCACCGACAACTGCAGTATACTTTAAGCACATCATTCCGAAGACTTTCCTCGTTGCTGCGGCTACTGCATATACTCAAGAGATCTTACGATCGCCCTTCACAACAATGGCAATATGTGATCCAAGGTGGATTCAGCCAGTTGTTCCAGATAACTACATTGAAGATACCGACACTTTCGATGCATTCGACGCATTCGGGCTTTGTCGGAGTCAAGCTTTCCCTCCACTCCTGTGGTTCATTAGATTCTTATTGAATGATTCGAGAGGAATGTTCTTCATTGACGACATCGGATATACAGATATCACCTCCCATTTAATGCGGCAATTATACAGGTCTGTTATTCTCGACGAATTAAGTGTCTGGGTTGCTCGATTTATCATTCACGACATATCATTCATTTGCAGGCACTATGAAATCATTAAATTTGCAAAGGATGTCTTGCCAGGGGGAGACTTGCTGGAATACCTGGAAGCCATCATTGCCATCGTCATCCCAAAGTCGCTGGTCCGCTCTGATCTTGTTGAAGAAATAAATAAATTCCGGGGCCTGTGCAGTTCGCATAAGCATAACATAGGAGGCAGCGCGGTCTCAAACGCCTTGGATGCATATATGTCGGTGCGTTTGTCTGCGTTTAAACTGAAATATAATATCCACTAGGGCTCACATGCTGTGATTTTAGAGAGCAAAGGACGTTAGCAAGGAGACTGGTATCCGGGTACAGCGCAAAAAATTCAACTGGCCAAACCCTTTCAAGTTTCCAAAAAAGCGATGATAATTTATTTGGAAAATTTTACGATGGCGATGAATAACACGGCGGTATGTACGCTCGGTGAGTGCCACCTGCCTGATTTGTGATTGCCATCGGCTTTATCGTGCCGAGACGGCGCATTGCCATCAGTCCATCACAACATATGTAGGCTCACACCCCATACATATTGAAGCATATTCCATACTTCTTACGCCCTTTTTAATCCTGAGGGTACTCCCTTAAGCTTTCTATTGAAACCATCTCAGAGCTCCCATGTAAAGTATGCCTTTCCCTCCATTCACTTAAACGATGGAAACAAGGTATAGACTGTCGTCTTATCGTCGCCTCTCGAAGCTTATCGTTGCCTTTTTTGGTCTCTCAGATTCCTCGGTGCTTTTGGATCAGGAAGCGTGAACAAAGGCAAAGACATACACCAGTACGTTGAGCAAGCACTCGATACTGGGTTTTCACACATTGACGCAGCTCAACGTAAGTCCACTGCATTACCATGCTACTTAGCATTATTGAAGGTTCACCGTGACTTTTGCAAGACTATGCGAACGAACAATTTGTCGGTCTCGCAATTCGGAACTCAGGTATTCCTCGCGCCGAACTGTTCGTGACTTCGAAATGGGGATCCGGGAGTGTTCAGGACGCATTCCAAGCTAGCTTGAAGAATGTAAGCTTATTCCATCTCCTGGTAGTGAAGTGAAACCCTGACTGATGCGTACCATGCCTGTGTAGTTGGGACTTGCCTATCTTGACCTTTACCTCATTCATACACCCAATTCTGTTCCCAATGGCGACTTTGAGGTACATGGAGGCATTCGAAATTTGAAACAAGATGGACTAACAAGTGATTTTTTTTTCTCAAATATGTACAGGATATGAACAACGTTTCTTTAGGAGCATCGGCGTCAGCAATTTCACCGTCAAAGACCTCCAGAAGTTGCTCAAGATAGCGAAAGTGAAGCCTGCCGTTAATCAGGTACGTTCTTGCATCTGGGTTTCCACACCTGAACAGATTAAGCTTACCTTTCTTCTTATAGATCCGTCTCCATCCATACAACTATGCAGAAAATGCCACCTTACTAGAATATCAAGCCAAGCATGGAATCATCACAGAAGCTTATGGGAGTCTTGCGTACGTCTCATAATACCTTTGCTTCTTCTAAATCGATGACCGCGTCAGTCCAATCACAACGTACCCCGGTGGACCTGTCGATGCCCACTCAAAGCCGCTGCCACTCGTCTCGGCATCACACCCACGCAGGTCGTCTTCCTTGGGTTCGCGCCAAGGGCGCTGTCATTGTACAACAAGCTCAAGCAAAGAACATTTGAAAGAATATCTGGCTGTGGGCGATTTACGTGCGTTATATAATTCTCTCTTAACTCATGGTTATTTGTGTATGAAGAACTAACAAGCTTTTTTATTTGTTTGTATAGCTGCGCTGACAGAGGAAGAAGTAGCTGCTATCGATAAAGCTGGCGCACAAGGGCCTCCCTCAAGTTTCTTGCAT
This sequence comes from Gymnopilus junonius, assembly GCA_015501075.1. Lineage (NCBI taxonomy): Eukaryota > Fungi > Basidiomycota > Agaricomycetes > Agaricales > Galerinaceae > Gymnopilus > Gymnopilus junonius. The sequence continues at coordinate 99,255 of JADNYJ010000097.1, read as the reverse complement.
CTCCTCCGACCTACTCAGCGGATTCAAAGCTCGAGTCAGGATCAGTCAAAGCCGAACATCATGTTCCTGACTACATCGATATCGACCTCGAGGTTGCGAGCTCTCGGCGTACAGACCCACACCACCAGCTCGCATTCGAAGAGCAGTAGCGATCGGCATTACATGCTACTTTGCTTTGATGTTGTATCTGATCTGGAGTCCAGTATTATTGGGCGGGTTGGGATGCCATGGACGGGGTCGTGGTGGGGTTCAGAGTCAACAGAGTGCATGACCTGCTTGTAACGTTTAAATGACTTATTCTAGAGGACCGTATGTTCTGTTTTATGCTGTATTCTATTTTTCTTCAATAAAGGATCTTTCTGGTACTTGGGACGCGAAAGGGAGACCCCAGGGGTGGATATGAGGGTCTAAAGATAGATCGTCTCATGATGGGTCTAAATTTAGGCCTTAGCCATCTTTGAGCCATTTCGACGACTCATGGCGTTCAGGATGTTCGCAAGCCTTGACTGTCAATCACACCATGTTACCAGTGATTATGCAATGAGGAACGACTCTCATGCTATCTGCTAAACGTTTAGCCGCCTCTTAACCACTTGCTTTCATTCACAACTTACAAGTCGCTAACTTGGTTGTTGCAAAGAATGCCTTTCCCCGACATCGAGCTCAACGATGGGAACAAGGTGCATTTATTTTCTCGTCTTATTGGAACCAGTGCGACATTTATAATTTACTTCATAGATTCCTTCCATCGCCTTTGGCACAGGCACGGCTCAACGAAGCAAAGACGTCCACAAGTTCATCGAACAAGCTATAGATACTGGATTTTCGCATATTGATACTGCTCAAAGTGGGTTTAGAACTTTCATTTGACCTGTTTTTTAAAACAGAGACTGGTCTGCTTACTCCAAACCCGTAGTCTACGAAAACGAGAAATTTGTTGGAGTCGCTCTACGCAACTCAGGGCTTGCAAGGAACGAGATATTTGTCACTTCAAAGTATGGAGATCCTCGTACTAGCGCAAAGGAGGCTATTCATACAAGTCTAGAGGATGTAAGTGCCTAACTTTTTCCATTTTCCGCTATATAGTGGCAACTATTGGGCCAATCACTGCAGCTCGGCCTGAAACAACTAGATCTATATCTCATCCACTTCCCTCAGTCATTCGAAATGGTGATTACGAGGGTCTTTGGAAAGAAATAGAGGTTTTAAGGAGGCTGGGCTGACGAAGTAGGTTCATATGGCCAATGACATTAGGTTCGCTCAGATGTTCTTCCCTTTATGCAGGAGTATTGGTGTTAGCAACTTCAAGATTTCCGACATGAGAAGCTTCTGAAGACGGCCAAGATTAAGCCTGTTGTTAACCAGGTGATTAGTCCGGCTCCCCAATCTTTTCTTCATTTACTTATCTTTCTTTCCTACTTAAGATCCAACTTCACCCGTACAACATCACAGAGAATGCTGCATTGCTCAAGTATCACGCGGAGCATGGCATCATTACAGAGGCATACAGCAGCCTTATGTGGGTATCTTGACCGTCTCCTTCTTGATATTAACGCTCACTCCGCGTTTTCTCCTCAAACATATCTAGTCCGATAACAAGCTACCCAGGCGGGCCAGTCGACGCGCCCCTTCAAGCTGCTGCTACGAGACTTGGCATCACTCCAACGCAGGTTATTTTCCTGTGGGTCCGCGCAAAGGGAGCCGTGGTTGTCACTACGAGCTCCAATAAACAGCATCTGGAGGAGTATTTGTCTGTGGGAGATTTTACGTGGGTCATATTGGGCCTTCCCTTTTTTGATAAAGACGCTTAACAAATGTTGCCTTTCCTTTTGCTCCATTTAGCCCCTTTAACAGAAGGGGAAGTTGCAGCTATTGACAAAGCGGGCGCTCAAGACCTCCCTCTCATCGACCCCCACCAGCCTACTCAATCTTTACTCAGGACTCAAAGAACTTTCCGGAGAATATTATTGGTAGTGACGTTGAGAGTATGCATACCCATAGCTCATCAGCTAGTCTCTATATTCGCCGTATTCGCATAGTGGCAGCACTGGGAATGGTTATTTGGGTCGCGTTGGTGTATTTAATATGGGTATCAACGGGGTTTGGTTGTTGCCTTGATAATAGACACACTAAATGAGGTGCTCTGGACTTCTCCCCTTCGTAGATTTTAGCGTCGATTATACTTAACGATTATTACTGCCCTGCCATCTTCGACGTCCCATACTTAAGGTATAAGATACATCATCTCACACAACATTCTATATCTAGTTTGCGGCCAATCCTTGAGCAATTTGTACGACTAGTGGCGTCACTTCACGCATGTATGCAAGCATCACACCATGCCACTGACAGGAAGACTCTCAGGCTCTTAAGATAACTATGAAGTTATATTTCTTATCTTTCGTTTCATACTCCTTGCTCTCCTGCTGAAGTTCCGATTACGCTACATTTCAGAATGCCTTTCCCTAATATCCAGTTGAACGACGGCAACAAGGTACATTTGTCATGTTCTCCTTTATCTGCCTTAATGTCCTTCTAAATAACAGCCCATTCTGACGTAGATTCCATCAATAGCCGTCGGTACAGGCGACGTTAGGCGAATCAAGGATCCAAATCAATTTATCAAACAAGGTCTTGAGACTGGCTTTACGCATATTGATGCGGCACAAGGTATATTATGTGGCTTCTTGTTTATTCCATTTTATTGAAGATTCATTTTAACCAACCGCAGTTTACCTGAGTGAAAAATATATCGGCGAGGTGCTCCGCGAGTCGGGACATGCAAGGGATGAGCTTTACGTCACTTCAAAGTACGGAAATTCCAGTACGACTGTGAAGGAGGCTTTTCACAAGAGTCTTCAGGATGTAAGTACAACTGTAGAGTACAACTGTAGTCTGTCTCCGAGAGGTTGGTCGAGAGTCAACAGCTAACTACTCTACCTTTTCGTAGCTCGGCTTCAAACACCTGGACCTATATCTCATACATTTTCCTGGAGTAATTCAAAATGGAGATTACGAGGGCGTGTGGAAGGAGTTCGAAGAGCTCAAGGAGGCCGGGCTGACTAAGTAAGTCCAATCTTGTGTTTTTTGAAGAATCAGATTGACATGTTGAATGTTATCTGTCACTGTAGGAGTATTGGAGTCAGCAATTTCACAGTTGATGATTTCCAAAAGCTATTCAAGACAGCCAAGATCAAGCCTGCTGTTAACCAGGTAACAAATGTGTACTTGGACTAGCCCTCCGTACTCATTTATGCATTTTTTTCTGTCCAAAGATTCCCCTGCACCCATACAACATTGCAGAGAACGAAGCGCTACTCAAATATCACGCTGAGCAAGGTATCGTAACAGAGGCGTACAGCAGCCTGATGTCGGTCTTCCATCCAGCTTCTTTGCCATCCCACATTAAATTCATTCTCTATCCTTTTATCTATCTATAGTCCTTTAAGGAATCACCCTGGAGGGCCCGTTGATGCCCCTATCAATGCGGCCGCTAAGAGACTCGGCATCACCCCAACGCAGGTCATCTTCCTCTGGGTCCGTGCGAAGGGAGCTGTGATTGTAACGACCAGCTCCAGCAAGCAGCATTTGAAGGAATATTTAGCTGTAGGGGATCTGCGTGAGTCTATTTTTTTTTTCGATTTTGATCCTGACTCATGGTATACCACACAGCGCCTCTCACGGACGAGGAAGTAGCAGCCATAGATAAAGCTGGTGCACAGGGTCTGCCTGCTCCCGTCGCATAGTTGATCTTGGAGTTAAAAACTAAAGTGGGTCAAGCACTTTTAAGAGTGTGCTGTAAGAGCTGAAGGGTGACCGCCGGTCTGAGCAGATAAATTAGGGAGATCTAGATCCAGAGAGAAGCTGCCAATGAGTTAGCTGTTTGAGTCATGTTAATATATTTTGTTTAGGTCCGAATTCTCGGAGGATCTACAAGGGCGGCAATTTTTGTAATACCCTTGACATCGAAATTGCACTGTGCGCCATAACACTAAGTTACTACTTTCCAAATTGAGTGGCTCAATTCCCACATATAAATTTAATTGTAAAGCACAATCTTTACTTCATACAGCTTGACCTGTTGAGTGACTTGAGTCGTAGTCTCGTAGAGGCAGTTAACGACACCCAAGCGACGCGTCGCAGAGGTCGACATGAGGCTGATCACGAGATGCAAGAATCATGCCTAATTGCTTTGTCAGCAGTGACTGTCGATCAACAGTCATAACTTTCCCATCGCAGCTCCCCAAGTGACGAGTCCTCAGTTCGTACTTGGAACACAACCGGAGCCTGAAAGTTATTCTCGTGAGTGGTAATTGTTACTCATACTTGATCGCCCTTATCGGAAGCAATCGCAGTCAATTCCGTGCGGCGTGATGGGCATGCAACCGCATCTTGTAGAACTTCTGCAGAACAATAATTCTCCTTCCACAGCAGCCCAGGCCGATGCCAAAGACTTGATGTCAAAGCCGCTACAGAAACTGGAAAGTAAAAGTGAAGAAATACAGAGCATTCTTGCTAGTTTGAAAGAGCTCGAGGAAGAACGCAATGGTCTAGACAAGACAATCGAAGAATACTCCCTCATTCTCTCCCCGATTCGTCGAATTCCTTCGGAGCTTTTGCAGGAGATATTTTACTATTGTCTTCCTGATCATCGAAACCCTGTTATGAGTTTCAAAGAGGCGCCAATGCTGCTGGCCATCATATGCCGATCTTGGCGATCCATCGTACTATCCTCTCCTCGTATCTGGGCAAGGTTGCACATACCATTGCTTCTTTACAATGGCCATCCGGATTCGTATATTGGTCATTATTGGCAGCCTTATTTTCCTCCAGAAGGTGCCTCCAAAAGGCACGAAACCGAAGAACGATGCAGGAAGATGATGCTGGAACGCCGACACCTTGTAGATACCTGGCTATCTCGCTCGGGAACCTGCTCTTTATCGATCTCGTTGTCATTTTCAGGGGATCCAAACCATCCAGAGAACACCTACGACCTGGGTGACAGTGATTTAATGCCCATTTTTGATTCTATACTTTCTGTTTTTTCAAAGTTGCAGGACCTAGAGCTTACTATGCCTTTCGAGGTATATCAAATTCTGGAGCCCAAAATCCTGATAAACAGTATACAGACTCTTACTCGATTGAGGCTCAGCTTTTCCTCGCCGCTACTCACCCCACAACCCAACCCACCTAAGAAGAATGTTACATTACTGCAAGCACCAAATTTACGGAAGCTTTCAATTATATCTAACAGCGTCTATATTCTGGAAACCCAGGCTATCCCGTCGACATGGATGAACCTCACACATTTCTCATGTCTTTCCAGCCTCATGCACTTGGATGCTATTCGAATCCTCCGCAGATGTCATAGCCTTGAACGCTGCAAATTGGTCATCACAAACTACCCCAACATTGAAAATGACCCTGGAGAGATAATTTCACTTCCTCACTTGCGATTTCTTTCCATTCTCCTTAATGGCCATGACAAAATGTCTGGCCTATACCAATGGCTCAACGCACCATCCTTGAATTGGTTTGACTACCAACCGTTAGACACGTTGGCGGACTTCAATACCAGCGATGATCCTTCTAGCGTGTCTACCTCTCCTGTCCTCTCCCTTATTGAAAAGTCCTCCAACATGAAGAAATTATCCTTCGACCCTCAGTTGCTGACTCGTCAAAATGTTTTGTTTTGTTTTCGGTTGGCCAATCAACTGACACATCTGATCATTGGAAAAAAGCCCCGCCATTTTCCATCACCATTCGAATACATCCCTTGGACAGGCAGCAGTGCCAATAATTTTGACCTAAATGCCCTTACAATTGAAGGAGACAAGGATATTCTACTTCCGAGACTGGAGGCTTTTGAGGCATATCTAAATCCAAATAAATTCAGTGATCAGAAACTGAAGGCATTCATTCTTAGTCGACTTGGCAACTCGGCATTGCTCAAGGGAGTCAGCTCACTGAGGTCCGTTGGAGTAATCTTTGGAAGGGGGATGGAAATGGATATCAGTCCGGAGATTTATGGACGCGCTGAAGAACAAGGTGTAGCGATTAAGTTGGATCTTCAATATCTTGAGCGGCTTCCTAACAATGACTATAATAATAGTCTTTCTGCATGGTATGGTTTATCAGAAATATCCACACATAAGGTGTTCCCTAATTCCTAAACTCAAGTCTATATATTTGTATATTTATAGTTATCATTCAAATTTGTGACCCTCGTAGAGTAAACCTATCCTACCTTCTCGGCGCTAAGGGTTGTTGGTATAGAGTATGGAGACAGTACAAGCTACTACTTTCCAACTTGGGGTGCTCAATTGCCTTATATATAATTTAATTGTAAAGCTACTTTTTCAATCTCAGACAGGCTCTGTCAAGTGACTTGAGTTGTAGTCCCATAGAGGCAGTTTTGAGGCAGTTAGTGTTCGCGACGCGTCGAAGAGAGAGGCTGCTCACGAGATGCGACAATTATACCTAAACTGAATCGTCGCTTTGTCAGATCGATCAACCTTCCCATCGCGTTCTGAAGCAACTGGGAACACAACCGAAGTCTGAAAGTTATTCTCGTGAGTGGACTAACTGTTACTCATATCTGGTTGCTCTTACCGGAATGCAATCACAGTCGATTCCGTGACGGTCATGCAACTGCATCTTGCAAGTCTTCTGCAGAACAATGATCCTCCTTCCACAGCAGCCCAGGTCGAAGTTAAGGACTTGATGTCGAGACCGTTACAAAAACTGGAAATTTTTTACTATTGTCTTCCTGATCATCGAAACCCTGTTATGAGTTTCAAAGAGGCGCCAATGCTGCTGGCCATCATATGCCGATCTTGGCGATCCATCGTACTATCCTCTCCTCGTATCTGGGCAAGGTTGCACGTACAATTACTTTTTTACAACTCTCATCCTAGTTCGTATCCTGTAAACTATTGGCAGCCCCTTCGGCCCGAAGATGATTCAGCCCAAAAGCGTGAAACTGAAGAGAAACACAGGAGGACGATGCTGGGACGTCGTCAGCTTGCGGACATTTGGCTATGTCGCTCAGGGACCTGTCCTCTATCGATCTCATTGTCCTTTTTAGGGGATCCAAATTATCCACTGCATACTAATGATTTGGGTCGTGAAAATGATGTGGTGAGCATTTTTGATTCTCTCGTCTCTGTTTCTTCGAGGTTAGCGGACCTTGAACTTGTCATGCCTTTCGAGATGTACCAAATTCTGGAGTCCAAGATCTCAGCAGACTCTCTACCACTTCTGCGACGATTAAGGCTCTGTTTTCCATCATCCCTGGTGTCCCCGAATCTCAATGCACCGAAAAAAGATGTCATGTTATTACAAGCGCCAGGTTTACAGAGCCTTTCCATATTAGCTGACAGCGTTTATTTCTGGAACCCCGGACCATCTCATCGACCTGGATCAATCTAACACATATTTCATGTCTTTCCAGTATCGCATATCAGGATGCCATTCAGGTTCTCCGCAGATGTCGTAACCTTGAACGCTGCAAATTGGCCATTGCATATTCAACCGGCATAGAATATGACCCTGCCAATGGGGAAACAATTTCACTTCCTCGCCTACGGTTTCTTTCCATTCTCCTTTCTGCCGGTGATAATATGTCCAGCCTGTACCACTGTCTCGACGCACCATCTCTGAACCGATTTGACTACCAATCGTACGACCATATGTCAAGTTTCAGTCCGAATGTAGACGGCACAGATGCACCTACATCCCCTGTCCATGCCCTTATTGAAAGGTCCTCCTTGATGACGAAATTATCTTTCGACCCTCAGATGTTGTCCAGCCAAGATATCATATTTTGCTTTCGGTTGGCTAGTCAACTGACACATTTGATCCTTGGTAAAAAACCTCGCCATTTCATATCACCATTACAATACGTCTCTTGGACAGGTGGCAATGACAGTAATTTCAATCTCAACGCCCTTATAATCGAAGGAGATTCGGAGATTTTGCTTCCAAGGCTAGAGGTCTTCGAGGCATATTTAAGCCCTAATAAATTTAGTGATCACAAACTGAAAACTTTCATTCTTAGTCGACTCGGTGAATCGGCAGCTCAGAAGGGAGTCAGTTCACTACGGTCCGTTAGAGTGGTCTTTGGACGGGAAATGGAAACAGATATTAGCACGGAGATCTATAGATGTGCTGAAGAGGAACGTGTTGAGATTGAGTTGGATCTTCAATACATCGAACGGCTTCCAGCTAATGACTACAGCAATATTCTTTCTCCGTGGTACGGTGCGTTGGAAGCATCCACTTACGAGGTATTCCCCTAATTCCTGAAGTCAAAGTTTACACATTTGTATATTTATAGTCATCATAAAAATTTATGACCCTTGTAAACTACCCTGCGTTCTCGGCGCTAAGATCATTGGTATATCGAGACAGTACAAGCTGGATGATCCTGAATACGCTGTAGAATGTAGTCAAGCATCCTGTCAGCAACGGTGATACTTCCTAGAACAATAATATAATAATGATGTCGATGAGGTACCAAGAACGGTCAAAGAAGCAGGAGAAATTGCCTAAAAAAGGTTACTATGGCCCAGATCTCCCCTTGAAGCATCATAATAGATAACTTGTCTTAGATGTCGTCGTGAATCCATGTTCGGCCATCTCTGGTCAGTCCATATGATGGTGAAAACGGTTCAAATTCTTTTTTCAGCGGTTTTGGAAGGTAATTGAGGTCCACTTTAATCTCGCTCACAGGCTTGCGATCACTAGTTATATTTTGCAGGACGTCGGTTTCTTGGTCCTATTGAATACTATTCGAACATGCTTCAAGGCTGTCTTGCTATAAAACGAAGGCTCCATTCGGCTTCTTATAAATCGGATAACGACATCATCAGATACGTAGCCGGGGAACCACTCAAATGTTTCGAGATGCGGTAGGAGGGGGATGGGGGCTTCAGGTCCGGAGTCAGATTCAATAAGAAGCCAATCAAGTTCGAATTGTGCCGAGCTGGTATTAATTGCTGATGCGAAGTTCCTACGCCTGCTTGGTATGTATCGCGGGAGTTTTGAAGTTTCTTGCCCGATTACCAGATGAGTTACAGTGGGGCTGACTACTTCAAGAACCTTGCGTAAATCGGCAGGGTAGAAGCCGCGTGGCTCTACCAATAGTGTTTTTAATTTAGTCGACCTTTGGATGAGAGAAAGAATCGGAGGCTCAGGGTTTGGATTGCCGGCAAGCATCTCCTGCGTACTGACATAAGGCTGTCTGTGGTAGTCCAACCATCTTAAGCGAGGTGCATCAATTGACGAATAAAATGTGGTCGTTAAATTCAAATCGTGCTCTCCTCGAGGATAGAGAGGGATAGAAGGCGGGGAAGAAAAAGTGTCGGGACACCAGTGATTTCCTGAAGAGATTGGCCATCCAACTGCGAGTAGTCTTGTGCAATGTACAGCCTGCAATGTTCGAGGTTTATACACTGCTTGAGAAGCTGAGACGCCTCTGTAATTGTAAGCAGACCATGGCAGCAGACGTACGACAACCTTTGTCCCCGCGCAGCGAAAGGTAGAGAGTCGAGATTCCAAAAACTACGAGCTGTGAATCCACCTAAAGAAAGTCGTTGCAAGTTAGGAACCTGAAATAAAGTTATTGGGGAGGACAGAGGATCGAAGGTCGTGATCGGGGAGGACGTTTGCGGGTGGAAATTTACCCTCAGGTTTGTGAGCGCCGACAAAGCATCTGGTGAATTAGGAAACATTGCTTCGAATTTGCGATAGAACTCGAGGGCATTCTTAGTTCTATTGTTGTCCAGCGATGGATAAATTCCAGCAGAATCTTGAAAAGCTCCATAGTGGGACCATCTATATGGGAGTCGATTTGTTCCATTTTCCAAGCATTACTCGAATAAAAGATGGATATAGATAAAGGACAGGATCCTGAACGCATGAGCCACTCCTTCACGGCTTCGCATCGCCGCTCGAGAACGGCATAAACGCGCTTTTCAAGTTGTTTATTAAGATTTTCTTCACCTCTGGGCCACCCTGGTGAGCTGTTGACGATGCTATGGTTGTCACAAAAGGTGATGTGCAGCTGTGCCCATAGCCGTGGAGAAGAGTGTGCAACAGATCGCCATTTACTACTGACTCGGGAAAGTAGCAGAGGGGCTTCTGAAGATGTCATAATTGGATTTCGATTCTGAGGTAGACAGTGAAGAAATATCTCGTGCAGGATATCGTTGGGGAGGCGACGAATGGGGGATAAGATTCTGCGATAGTCGTCGACCGATCTTTGAACCTCCTCGCGTCTCTCTTTCAAAGTTTTCAGTCGGTTCTCAATGCTAGAAATTTCTTTGTCTATTTCTGAGAGTTCTAGGAGCGGGGTCGGAAGAAGGTCCTCCATTTCATGAATGTCGGATTCTGATGGCGGTTCGTTGACATTAAGGAGGTGCACAAGGCGGGGTTCCATCGTAATTCGACTTCCAGAATGTTTATACACTAAACTGAACGCAAGGTAATAAGAGATTGTTAGTACCCTTGAGAGGTGAAAACAGTTGCACTTACAAATGGACACAGAGCCTCCGCAGTTGCCGGACGACGTTCCGAATGGCCATTGTCCAATGAGATTCATCATACGATCCACGTGATAGCCCCTGAGATGACACAAGGGTCACCCGGCAACGGAAAGACTTCCAACTGACTTTTGAGAAAACCACAGGAAGCGACGACGCGACGTCTGGACAGCGGCCACACTTCTTCCACGCAACTTCCACGTTTATCCGAACCATTTCCCCTCTCAGAAGATCGGCCAAGAAGTTGAGGAACATCACGAAGGGCGCTTCCAGCTGTCAAATATGCCTCCAGCCACGTTCAATCTTAAGCAAAGATTGGCGGCACTGTCGTTGGCTCAGTCTTCGCCATCACCGCCCCATGGTGCCAATCTCTCTCACACGAGGAATGGGGATGGAGGAGATTCGTATTTGCCTTCTCCAACAAGACGGAAATTATTCACCCCACCTAACTGGCTGAAAAAGCCTCAGGCTTCCTCTACTAATTCATTTTCAGACGATGCCCAATATCGTCACGGAGAAGAGGAAAAGAAGATCGTGCAGGACGTTTTGACAAGGATGATTTTTCAGGCTGGCGTTGATTTCGAGTCAGTCAGCTTTTTAAAGACCTACCAACGTTCATATTTCTGAGACATCTCTCCAGGACAAGGCCAATGTAGGAGACATTCCATTTTGGTTAGAAGCATACCTGACTTGATTTATCTCTCGGATGATGCTAGGGTCGTCCTCAATGCTTCTACTCTTCCAGATCCTCAGACTGTGTCATACGACCTTCTACTTTCGTATGTTTTCGACAAATCGCCTACCTACCTACCTGACCTTCCAACGCCCTAATCTTTCGCCCTCTGTAGACGTATCCTGTCATATCTAGACTTATACGGTAAGCCAGTTTTTTTGACTAATGTCCTAGCTGTTGAACTGACTGTCACTTGCTTTCCTTTTGCCGTCCATTCTACAGTCGAAGCTGATTACACTGTCGTATTTTTTGCCGCCGGATCAAAGCATGCTCCCAGCTGGAACTGGGTTTGGAAGGCTTATCGCAGTCTTAGTAGGAAGTATCGAAAAAATTTGAAGCAACTGGTATGTCCCTTACAATTGTCACCAGTTCGGGAATTCCATATCTAATTTTTTTGTGTAGTATATCGTGCATTCGTCCTTCTTCTCCAAGAGTATGTTTGCTTTAATTTGAATGCCGTGCCTACTTGCTCATTAAGTTCATTCAGTGTTGTTCTCTCTGGCAGGGGCCATTATCAGGTTAGCTTCTCTGTGGCACGGAATATGATACTATTGATCTCATTGTTCATCAGTCCTAAATTCTTTCGCAAACTGGAGTATATAAAGACTTTATCCGAACTGGCGCAACACGTGCCTCTAACTCAGATCGACATTCCACCCGCGGTATATCAGTAAGCACCTTCCTATTATCTGTCGGTATATGGACCAACTTCCTTAACTTACTTTTCTCAGGGAAAATCAGAAATACGAGCGAAAAATCACTCTGCCGGTGCCAACACGATCCAATATATTCGGTGTTCCCTTAGAGGAATTGATGGGTTACGACGGAGAAAAAGGAGGCATTCCAAGAGTAGTCAGGGACTCCATCCAATTTTTGAGGGAAACAGGCCGCAAACTTTTTAACTATGTGTCCAACAGACCTGCTGACAGTGTTATCATCCAGGTATGCAAGAAGAAGGTCTATTAGGCGGTCGCCATCCTCCGCCCTTCTGCGAGCAGCTCAAGAGGCTTACGATCGCGGCAATGTCGTCTCTTTGGGATCATTCGGAGACCCACATTTGGCAGCAGTGTTATTGAAGAAATACCTCAGAGATCTACCCGAACCTATATTTCCCGAGAGTACTTACGGGTCTGTCAGAAGCTGTCCAATGCCTACCGGGGACAATGACGCAGAATTGGCTGCTATAACTTATGTGAGGGAAATTATACTCCCTGAACTCGTTCCTTGTGCCCATATCTTGTTATCGCAAGTACTGCGTGAGTCTTTGTCCTTCTTATTCATCTGTTGTCTCTTGACCCGTAACGCAGACCTATTACATGACGTGTCTCTGCGGAGTGACTACAATCGGATGGACTCGACGAATCTGGCTATAGTCATTTGTCCCAACCTCGTCAAGAGCCCCAACCCCATGCGCGACGTCATGATGTGCAGCGTCCCATTACAGAGCCAGACGAGTACGAGTGCGCTGGCGAACACCATGGCCCTCATTCTGCTGAGTTAATGGAAGGGAAGATAACACTGGGCATGGTCATTGCGCTGTGTATACGGCGATATTACGAGGTTTTTGACGAGGTCGTGGATCGAAGCGAGGCTGTTGCTCCTTGGCGTGCTTTACGAAATCAAGGATTTGATGGTGCTAGTTCTGGATCTGGCAGCCCTAGCGGAGCAACGTATGTCCTGGGCGACGAGGAGGACGATGACGAGATGCTGGTCATGCCCGTCGGCAATGGAGAATTCAGCCAGGACCGTCAGGCATATCTTCCTCTTCCGCTATCCATGCAGGGGCGCATCTTTACGGTACCAAGAGACATAAGAACACTCTATCAAATGCCAGCAGCAGTAAGGCAGCCCGTTCGGTGTTCAACGACTCCTCAGCTGCCTCTACATCTGCGCCTTCAGCGTGGAGCGGGTCCGCTCGGAATGGCAAGGCCAAATCGATGATAAGCATCGAACGTGGACATGCCGATGGTAATGGGACTGTTAAGAAGGGTGGTACCATATCTGTTGGAAGGGATACGACGAGGAAAGGATCGGGCGCACTGTCGAGGCTGTGAGCGTTGTTGCTGAAGGTTTCTTCACTCCTCCTGCCAGTGCACCACCTGTGCCAAAGATCGGAAGCCCAACTAGGGTAAATACGCAGAGGACGAATGAACAGAACGATGACGAGGAAGAACGAGTGATGAGTTTCGAGGAGAGGAGGAAGAGGTTTGAAGGTGGTACGTGACATTCACCACGATGTGATTGCGTTCTCGGGGCTGTTTTCTGCTTCATGTAATTATCTATGTTTCATCTACGCTCTGGATTTCTGATGATACCCTTACGGTCTTTATTTCGCTTTGGAAAACATGTTACACATCTTCATTCATTTAATTCGTAATTTATTAGTTCTTTTTATCTCGCTCATCTATGATTCATATTTCATTGTGCTGCAGGCGGCATACTGTCACACTCGATGGTGCGTAAGGATCAGAAAAAGGATGCTCTATTTGCAGATATGCTTCGCGCATTACAGAAATTTACAGAATAAACCAAGAGCCGTCCGTAACACTTATAGCCGCCTTCACGAATCCCACCATGCCTGACGCACATGTGCCTGTGCTGGAGGCGGCGTAGCTACAATAGTTCGAGATACGGAAGGGGAGAAAAATTAACGGCATACCTGTCTTTTCGTTTCCATTTGGAGGATCCTCAGGGGAATCGGCAGACTGAGACGAATCGTCTTCGATGGTGATGCCTAATCCTAATCCACTGGCGAGTTTCGCTGTTGCTTTCTGGTCGAGAGCTTGCTGTGGTATGGAGACGCCATTGAAAGAATTATCTTGGGCGATCAAGGATTTGTCCAGCTTGTTGACGACGTGGTAGGGATCAACAAGAGTTGCACAGCCTGGTACGTTAATTAGTGGGCATGCTAGCTAAGCGATCCAGGAGGACGCTTACTATTAACACTGTTCCTTTTAGTGTCGTAGTCATAACCGCTATACTGCGCGAACTCCGATGATCCTGATACTGGGTATGGCAGCGATAGGCGGCGGTACAGTTTGTTGTTCGACCTCTTAGTCGTGGATCGCAAACCTCGCACGACCATGATAGCGAAACAGGCAAAGATAAAGAATATTGCTATTAGGAAGACTGAGATGAATCGAAGTTGAGTCCTCGTGAATCGCCCACACCGACATAACACAACGGAAATTTGGACGTACACAAGTAAGCAGCGTCTGCTGCCACACACCACTTGAAAGGCTTCCCCTGAAAAGGTTGACATCTATCCTCCTGAATTTGCGAAGTCGTATCAGGGAGGCCATCGCGCCTTGCAAGAAAATCCGGGATGTGCATAGAAACGTCGGAGTACTGAATGGACGGATGCCCTTAAGACGGATAGTGGAAAGTCGAATAAATAAAGGAGGGTGATTAAAGGAAGGACTTGAGCAGTGAGAAAGCAATCAACAAGGAAAACAAAAGCACAAGCGCGTGCTCGACAAGATGAGGAGCCAGGCTCTTGAATATGAAGAACGGCGAGGAGGCTGGCCATAATCCTTTTCGCGACTGGCTCTCGATCAGGCGGGACTTATTTAGTGGTTTGAGTTGTTTTTGGGACGATGACCAGCATCACGTCTTTGCATAGTTGAGCTATTTTTAGCACTCAATGAATGACATTCCACCAACATGCCACCGATAAACTTGGTTATCAAGGGAAAGAGGTTTGGTTTCCATGTGCATGTGCTTGCTATAATCTCGCAAATCATTGCCTTTATGACCTTCTGCAAGGGCTCGTCAGTTTCCTATTCCGATTTTTGGTGCCTTTCTGAATCGTCGACCCGGCGTTAAGCAGCACTAACGCCTACACGACCAAACAACTGCGGAGTTCTTGGTAGGTTCTTTTTCTCCATCAAGACGATCTGAGGTACAAACACTAACTGTTGAAAAGGAATGGGAACATATGGTTACTGTACCTGAACCCGAGTGGCCGTAAACACCATCGCCTCTATCATATCATTAATTATGACCGAAGGCCACGTGTATCAAGAAAACACGATGTAGCCTCGTGTTGGGGCGGAACTGATTACCAGGTCGAAGTTCAAAAGCAACCAGTACATGTACGTTGCAACTTTCACGGATGCCTGGGTGTTTCTACTTCGATTTGCCTCGTCCAAGGAGAAACAAACGGCGCCTTCCTCGTCCCATCAAGATTTCCGCACCAATGCCTCGTCCATCTGCCAGTTTACACCTCGGAGGCTCTAGTGTTGCTGGGAGTGCACCTGCAAATACTCAAGCTGGTGAGATTTTTATCCTCTAGATGGTGTACTAAGGAACTTCGCTTAATTACTCTTCACCTGTCTCCTCTCTTCGGCTCTTCGGGCTCTAGAATCAGCTAAGTTCTATCTCGTGCCCAACGGGTCAGGAACAGGGAAGACTATTGTACGAAGACGTGTACCGCCACCACCTATATCTCCCACTTTAGAGGGCATTCTCTCTTTCCAACCGGGTGGATCTGCAAAAACTACCGAGATGGACTCGGTTAACAACAAGCGCCCAACTCTCGCCATAAGAACGACATCTCCACTGGCCGAGCTAAATGATGGTTCAACTGCTCGTACATTGACTCCAAAACCACGGTTTGACCCCATGAGGTCCTTCCGGAATAGTTTCCGTAGTCGACAAGATGAAAACGACGATCCGTCCATGAGCCGGCGCCAATGGAAAGGGAAGGAAAAGGCCATTGTGGTAGACGAAGCAGAAGAGTCACGAGAGAGTAAAGTCGCTGTTAAGGCCAGAGAAATACGCGCCTGGATGATGGGGAAATCGGGATCCGATATTCATCGCTCTACAGCGTATCCTGACCACAGACAGGATAAAGGCGAAACAAGCTATGCAACAAAAACTCGCCAGACTGTAGGTGGTTTCTTCAAGAATCGTCGTCGTGACACTTCACGCCTTGATCGAGGACCGAAACCCGGCCAGACCTACGAAATAGTTAACCGACGAATTGTGGAAAATAGTCCGGAAAAAACAGTCGAGATTTCGACCTGGAGGGAGCATGCTGTTGAGCAGGCTAATGACGACGAGGACAAGATGAGCATTTACTACATCAACGCTGACGAATATACCCGGGAAGGTTTTTATGCTAACGAGGCAAATCCAAAAGTTGAATGGAGAATGGAAGGTTCGGTGGTATCTCAAGCAGATAGGTTAGGGTCGAATACAGGGTCTACCTCCCCACCATATTTGAATCCCGGAAATCAAGCAGATATGAACATACCTCAGGTATATCTTTTTGTTTTGCCAATCGTTGATCTCATTTTGTGCGCAGGTGGAAAAGCAGCAACAAAGGTCGAAGTCGCCATATAAACAGGCAACGACTCCTAGAGCTGGTACAATTTCTCCTAGCACCAGCGAAAAGGACCCAGAGCCAGAGCAGAATGCGTCAACAAATTCCAGAGTTAAAGTTTCAAGTCGGAGAGAATCAGGTTCGCGTCAGAGTACTTCTCGCCGTCGTGGAAGATACAAGGAATCTACGCCCATTGAAAAAGACCTGCCAAAGTCGTCATTCCACCCTACACGATCCGGGTCGACTATAAGTAGCATCAAATCAGAGGCGACATTGGAGTTAGAGGCTATTTTGATGAGTTGCGAGCCGTCTTTGTTACATGTCAGTCCTATATTGAAGAGCCTCGGGATCAGACGAATCGAGCACCTTAAGGCGGTGGCGAGGTTAACGCCCAGCACGCGGGATCGAGAGCTGAAAGAGGACGCTCTAAGACTAGGCATCACGGTCATGGAATGGGCAATTCTACTTGACAAGATTTTCACCTTGCAGTAGCTCTTGTACGATGTACAATGTAGCGCAGGCTTCTGTATTCTCCTGGACTGAAATGTTGCTTTAAATATCTACAAGATGTGTAAGTACAACATAAAAATCATAGAAGGAAAATAACAATCAATGAAAGCCGGAAATCAGTCTATTTCCACACTTTGCGAGAGCTTAAGAATTATGTGCTGCGAATTGTTGATGAGAGGGAAGCGGTCCCGTACCAATTTTTTGTACGTTGTTCTGCAAAGATCCTCGACCACACTGTACCTATTCTCTGCCTCCATGTCCACCTCACCTTCATCAGAAGAGGTATCCGATTCTTCGTCATAGGAATAGATCATGTGAAGGTGAAAGGACAAGGGCTTTCCAGAGGACATCCTCATCAGTTCAGAATCAAGTGACTCCCAATTCACCCTGAGGCTGCTTTCGGGGCCGTCCCTCCTACTATAAAACCCAATGTAAACGCACAATTGAAACTGCACAAGAGAGTTATCTTCTGGAAGTGTATTCAGGATGCTGCAGAGGTCCACTAATGGATCGCCGAGACTAGAAGAACAAGAAGGAAAGACAACGTCAATATCAATGATACGAAGACCCGATGCTTCAGAAAAATCGATCGACCCATTGTAAGGCAAATATTCTTTCAGTGTAGTCAGTAAAGTACAATCATTTACAGATATATTATACGTACTAAAATTTATGTGATGCCTCATGTGAAATTCTTCTAAGTGACCCTTTGTAATTTGAATGATATGTTTCGTTGCTTGCATGTTATGCGGATACGACCGAGTTCGAATGACTCGCAATCGAGAAAAGTCAACTATTTCATGCATATCCGGGTTGTCTCTGGCCGTCAAAATAGTTTCTAGGACCCCCATGGACGGATTAAATGTTAGTGTTCGGATTTTTGGACCTGAATATAAAGCCTGAGCATCGCCTTGAAGGGGGTAGAAAGCATGTTCCAAAGCTGAATGATTAATCGTGAAGTCCTGGAGGTTGACTGATTCAGTCAACAAACTGATCGGTACGTTGACAAGTCCAGAGATTGTGAGCGAGGTGATATAAGGGTTTATGAAAGGCTGCAAAAACTTTTGTTCCAAAGCACGAAGGTCGTAGAATTGTTCCGGAAAGGAAACGGCATATAGACAGAGTTCTTTGATAAAGTTTCCCGAACGGTTGATGATTTCCATGATCGTTATAAAAGGCTCTTCAGTCACCCAGTAGTTGTGTTGCGTCGTGATTGATATCTCGAGCCTCCGCACGTATCCAGCGATATGCGGAGATGATTGTAAAATATCCAGCAGAGCCTCAATCTTGGCTTGCAAAGGATCGTGCAGCTCAGGAACATATTGCCTCGGATAATCGGCGCAGCGAAAGCTGATCGTCGAGAATAACCGCCTCTGGCACCACGGAAGGAATGCTTTGCAGCTGCGGGAGAGCGCTGACAGAGTAGACGCGTCCGAATCAGCGTCGATGCAGTCCTTTATTTCCTCGACAAGTTCTTGTGGAAGGCCGTGAAATGGATACATGGTGGATGTGGTTTGAGAACAATGGAGATGCCGATTTGGTCGATGTGGCACAATAATGCCAGCTGATTCAAAGCTGATCATTGTCCGAGAGGCTTTACGTAACGGCGTGGCGGTATTCGCTACATATAAAGAAATCGTCGCATCAAGTCGCATGACTCTCGTGCCAATGTCATACATTGAGTTATATTAGCTGCGAAGAAAAGCTTACTTCTTGGAAATGGAGTGTTTGATGGACCTGATTTCTTCGTTTCATATGTATTGATGGTGCATGCTGGCCTCATGACAGCGTACAACTTGCAAACAAAAGTTTTGACAGGAACTAATGCCTCAATGAATCATTCTTTAAGCCCAGCACTCCGTGTTATCTTCAGCCCTGACGGCATAATCTATGTAGTAGTCATCAGCACTTAAAACTAGGACGAGAACTGAGACGATAAGATACTATTCAAGCTCCGCCTCTGAATTTGATAGGCAGAATATTCTCCTGTCTTGGAGGAAAATTATGGACATTCGAGCTTCCATTTGAGCTTCTGTCGAATAATTCAGATATCCAGTGCATGCATTACACCCTTTCCGAATCAATGCCGTGATCGACTGGGGACGTGATTGGTAAATAGCGCCACACATACCAAATTTGTCCACCAGTAGAGGAGCCCAAAAATTCTGCGAACGTTCCTTCCCTGCTAGCCATTCAATACCATCATTTTTTCCTACTATGGTCAATCGGGGCGCGATATTACAAAAATCCTTACCTGCTGAAGATTCCGACGATGAATTCGAACTCCCTGGCTCCCAAGAATCGAACGGAGATAGTAGTCGGCAGGAGTAGGTTCATGCAGCGCTTCGGAGAGTTGGATGCTATATAACGCGTATTCCACGTAACTTCAGAATAGCAAAGATGCTTGAAAAGCTTTATTCCGGTATTTTGCTGCTCTGGACGATATGACGCGCTGCCTCGACCTTCTCTTCGCAGAAAACCTGGAAAAGAAGAAAGCGCAAAGGGAAAAGAAGATCCTTGAATATGCGGAGACTCAGCTCAATGACGAGGCTAGTCATGGACTTGAAAAAAGGATCTGCTCAATGATTTCTTGTGTGCTGACTGTAATCCCAGTTGAAGGCTTCGGCCAAGGTTGTTGAAGATGCCATGAACGAAATGTACGCGTCCATTAGTGTGCATATATGCGTCATTAAATTGATGACTCGTCCACAGAGAAAGCCTATACGAAACTTTCCTGATGGAATATGCCGCCTGCGAAGACAGAATCCGTCAAAAATGGACCCAGCTTTACGAGGCAGAGACCGAATTGCTGGTTGGCATCATCCCCATCTAAAATGCTTAGTTTATTGACTCATGCATTTTTTCTACCATCAGAGATTTGGCGAAGAACGACAAAAAGAAGACAACGAAAGATTCAATGCTGCATCTAAATCCCATGACAATGGGCTGTCAAAAATGAAGGGTTCATGCAAACGTAAGGAATATCTCCACCCTTATTTCGGTTGAATAGGAAGTCTGAAGCATTCTTCTGACAGTCTTTCATGAAACAATTAATCGCTTCTTTCCTAGGGACGTAGGCGAAGACTCTTCTTAAACAAGGGGTTCTTCCACAGTGACGCAGAGAACGATGAAGACTGACTCGGTGAGCGAGATGCAAGGCATACGAAACCTGAAGAAAGGCACCAAAATGAGAAAAGAAGTTTGAGAAGATTAACATATAAGATAACGAAAGCAAGATGTACAAGAAAAGAGGATATAAAGCAAGGGTAGCCAGAAGCGTACTACTCTTTACTTTTCTTCTTTTCCTTTTTCTCCTTCTTTTCCTTCTTCTCTTTTTTCGATGGCTTGGCCTAAGATCATCCACTCAGAATAAAGCTGTGAACGGAAGGAAAGGAATACTCACCTCATCCTCAGGAGCGGTAGCGGCTTCGGCCTTAGCTTTCTCCTTCTTAGCCTTCTTGAGAGCCTTCTTCTCCTCCTTCGACAATTTCGCCTTCTTTGGTGAAGGTTCTTCGTCATCCTCCCCATCCACATCCATAGCGTCGCTCTTTCTTTTCTTCTTCTTCTCTTTTTCTTCCGGGGCTCCGCCTCCAGCTTTGTAAACGCTGGCTTGTCAACATCCATGTCATCCTCATCCTCCTCCTCGTCCATGTTTAGCTGTTCCAAGACCTTACGAATGGCGTCGGCATTCTTGGATGGAGGTGCGCCAGTCTCAAAGAAGTTTAGCCGCTCCTCAACTTGATTTCGGAGAGCTTCACCAAACTTGGGTGATGGGTTTTCTGTGAGAAATGATCAATTGGATGATTTAAAAATTTTTGGTTGGAATAATAAAACGTACCTGAGTAGCAATCGATACGAGAAGCTATTGAGCACTTGTTGGCCAAGAACCGTGAGATGCGACCTTTGTGCTTAGGACCGGCACGGCCAATGAACGTTGAATGGTAAAGAAGACCATACTGGAGATATAAAGTGAGTTGATGTTGTGATCTGCTGTGAAAAAGCATACCTTCGGTGTGTTGCCCTTGGTCTTCAAAGCTCGGAAGAGTGCCTTCTCAGCACCAAGAATCTGTACCGTACTGGCAGGGTATTTGCTCAGGTTCGTTAAACTACCAGCATGACTGATCAGGCGTGCGCCCACACGTTCGCCGAGTAAAGCGGTTAAACTGGGCGCAACACTGTTCATCTTCTCGGAGAGATATGACATGAGCGACTTGCGGTATTCAGAGAGGGAAACAACACGGGTGGCGAAGGAAGAGATATTGAGCATGTCGATTTCAGAAAGACCTGAACCCATGGAGCCACGGGCAGCGTCGAGGATATTTTGGGCGAGGGTAGTGTCGTTGTCTAGAATTTCTGCGAGGTCGGGCAGTTTTTCTTCATTGAGGGTTTCCTTGTCGCCGATAAATTGAGCGACACGAGCGTATTGGTGGTTGTCGGGTACAAGGCGGATGAGCTCGGGGAAGTGATAGCCATACCATTCTCGAATTCGCATTGAGAACAGGTTGACGTCCTTGTCCAGTTGGTCAAGAAGGGCGATGGCTTGAATAATCATGTTGTCAACTCGGTTAACGTTGAACTTGAGCTTTGAGCGTGAGTAGGAGTGACCAAGGCCGAGTTGGGCCTTGTTGAGGTCGTCTGCTTGCAGGCCTTTCAAGAGTTTGGAGGCATGGAGACGGATGCCGCGAATAAGGCTTTGCGAGTTTTCGGAGACGTCAATGTTGAAACCCAAGGCATCCTTGATACTCTTTCCAAGGATACCATCCGAGACGGCAAGGGTAACAGTCGACTTCTTTGCCGGTTTTGAGAGGTTCAATTCTAGAATATCTTTCAGGTAATCGTTCAAGATGCCTGCGCATCGAAAATGAAGGTCAGCTAGGCATACAATGACTGAATTTAACCAGCATACCTTCAGATACATCATTGGCGTTCTCCAGCGCCTGAGCAGCGCTCTTGAACGGGGCAAAACTCATCAACGACACCATTTTTCCGAATTTCGCTAGGTCTTTGAATGACTGCTGGACTGTCGTAGTTTTGGCGCCAATATCTTCGCTAAACTTTGCCTCAAAGATAGCATATCCGGATGCCGTCTCGAAGAGAACATGAGTCACCGTCATCTTGGATAAGTCTCGTCGTCGTTGTAGACGATGAGGGGGACAACTTTTTTTCAAAGCCCGCTAGGTCTCCAAAACGGGAAGGATGTGACAATTTTATCACGGCCATGCTCAAGTGTGACTACGATGATCCGTGACAGCTCCCAGCTCTTTCTGTTTTTAACGTTGGCGTAAAGCATTGCTTGTGTTTTCTGTGCACGCAGCACTATTTCTGGCTTTCTGATTAACTTTCAGCACCCTTCTTAAAGGAGACATCTTATAGCAAGATGAACTCCCCTTCTCGATGTACTTGCCGACATACTTAGTCTATGCTCCTTCATCTTTGCTTGAAGTTTTGAACCGATATCCGACAGCAATTCAGTGGCGCAATGAGTTCTGGATCCTTCCGAATATATCTTAAAGCCATGCCTCCACCCAAATATGTGTACCCCAAGAAGACGTTCTCCCTCATGCCTTTCTTGACATTCTTCCTTGGTGTTATCACTGAGGACGATCATCGGCACGCAAATCTCCAGAATCTCTTGCCTTTACCTCCGGGTATCTGCGATAAAAGATCTCAAAACAAATTCTTGCTTTTGACTTGATTGAGAGACTCTATCTGCCAATTTTTGGGAAAGAAAGACGTCTCCAGGAGGTTAAAACACATGAACTCGAAAACTACCTTTCGAAAAGACTTGTCGGCCATAAATATCTACAGTGATCAAAAATAATAATCCTTTCAAGGTTTGAATTTCAGCTCCCGAATCTTGGCCGAAGCTTATCATCTCCTGTTTTCGTCGTTACATCGAGCCTCTAAAGGACCTTGCACTGGTTTTCCTCATCTCGATGTGTCACAACAAGCGAATACGCCACCTGCCCATGCGATGAAGCACTGGAAACGAGCAAACCCGCTTAGAGGTTTATTACTTACGGCAAACAGACAAAAGAGAATGTCGGAAAAATCGATGAGATCATCTTTCTCACTCTGAAGGAGGCTAAATTCGCTGCCAATCATGTGTATCTCTCTCCAGATTGTGCGGTGAACAAAATCACGAACAGTATTTCTCTTCAAAAGTATTGCCTCGTGTGGCGTCCTCTTTCTGCTCAATTTCAAATGCGAAAACGTTTTATCCGGGGTTGTCTTGCTGTTATCCACATCTAATTTGATCATTTGTGGGTCATGTAGTTCGGTGGCTCGGAGACCGCGAGGCACTGATACAAGGGACCACTCTGTGGGTAAGATCCTCTGGAATATCGCAATGTGATAACTCGCCTCAGTCTTCGATTTCTGTGGCGCCAAATGAGCTCCAAATTTACTGAGAGTAGGCCCAGCCAGGCTCATGACAAGGCCGACTCTTCAGTTTTGTCTTCATGGGGATTCCGTCAAGCGGACATTAGCTATTTACGATATCTAAACTTGGGATTACGATATCGACGCAATTCGCATCCCGACAATAGCTGATATATAATGACCATAAAAGGTGAGGACAGCAATTGTGATATACTATCATAGCCTCATTACGTCTTTAATTATCCGTGAAAATGCTCAGTTGTGGGGAAACAGAAACAGCCAGGCACTGTTTTATGATGCGGCCCAAATGCTTTGGAAAATTGAACACGTTTTTCAGTTCATTTGCGGTATATTCGGCTACATCTATAGGACACGAAAAGAAGCAGGAACGGGGTTCTCATTAGCTTCTTGGAAAAGATCATCGATGATCGATCAACTGCCTCTTGACAAGCACGCTGCCTGGCTGCTGTGTATCACCTACCATGTTTGTCAAATGTTAAGAAGCGATGTTGATGGATAGCTAGCACCTTGTGTCAGTTGAGAACCAGCCTTCTGGTTTTGTCGCAGTGCAGCTGTCCCGAAATGTAGAATTACCATGAAAGCTATCGCACCATCGTGTCATCTTTCTCTACTCGTCAACAGAGGCAGTATATCAAACAAGCCTTATTTTACGACCAATACGTCTGAACAGCCGACGAAAAAAAGCAGAGCGGTGTGAAAAAAACTATAACCGCACGTGTAAACCGCCCCCAAAACCTCACACATTATCTAGTCAGCTTGGTGGGCGTGGAAACGCAGGACCGTTACAGGCTATTGATTGGTGAAAAAGGTGCCCGACCTTTCATCGGATCTCATCATCGCGCGCAGCTGCGACGTTATTTTGGCGCTCAGCAGTCGAACCTTCTCTAGAAGTTTGAAATTAAAGCTCTGGCATAGGAGTAGTACCACACGTTTCTATACTGCGCGTATCACTTGAAGATGTACAGACCTTTTCAAGAAGTACCGCACACGATGCCTCAGAGCGTGGACACCGGACATTAGCTCTCGTATACAAAAGTTCCCATCGCATTGCGTCTTCTTCGCTGTAATTTGCGTATGCAACGACCACTGGCTATCTAGAGTCAAGAGTAGAATCAGTGTGGTGACGTCTCTGAACTAAAACTACGCATCTAGCGTTTATCTTGAGTGGGATAATGTCATTCGGAGCCAGTTGTCAAGTTAGAATCCACTACAAGGGATCACGTGAAAAAAATGATTGGGAGACAGGAGTTTTGGCCTAATTAGTCCTTGGTCAAGTACTGCCCAACGCCTCGTGTAGGTGAGGTGTCCTTTCTTCCTTTGGCACATAAAGGCTGCAGGCCTTGATCTCGGGGACCCCGAGGGTTTTCACCAAGACCAGGACGTCTGAAACTGTTGGTCCCGTCCACTACAGCCAGGTAGCAGTCTTTTGACGCCTTGTACGCTTGATAGTCGACACTCATCTTGGAATCGCGTTAATAACAGCGGTCAAACCCTCCAACCTCGTGGCAACCCTGAGGTCTTATAACGCCAATCCTTTAACTTTCGACATACTGGCGTCCTGCTCTTCCGTCTTCCTCTCGCTTTTCAACATGTTCAAGTGGGGAAAGCGCAGCAAGAAGGCATCGCCCTATGAGCCCAAGACTCCGAGACTGACAAGCGTAGCCCTCCCGGATGGGCAATTCTCCCCTATGGCCATCCCAGCCTCATATAGCCATACGCCACCCATCAACCTCTTGTTGCAGAACGTAACCACAGACGGACGGGGGACTACGCCTATGTACGACTCGCGGCACTATCACCACTCAAGGTCGCGTACCGTCTCGACGCCGGTACGCCATGTTGAGGGTATGTTTTTTCAACGCCACCTTCATATCGATAGTCGAAATTAATGATTAATTATAAGCCCCGCGCCCGATTCGGCCTCATCCTTCCCAAGGACCGTTTATTCCGGTAGACGAACCTAATTGGTTAGGATTGCATGAACCGCGAGCCCCCATTTCCGGTTGGTTATTTTCCACATGTTCTGTGGCTTCCATCAATCTTCACTTCTTCCCCAGTCCCCTCCGCTCAGTTCTTGGAGGAGCAAATCCGTAACAACGCCGTCGATCCAACAATCCAGAGGATGCGTACGTGGCTTCCAAAGCCAAGTCATTATCGTGAACTGACGACGAAGATACCAGTCCAAGGCCCCGAGTATGAGCATCCGGAGGAGAGGCACTCTAAGATTGTAACCAAGAAGAAGACGCGACCAGGTGAGTTCATCAGCAGTGAGGATCGCCGCCATCCGGTGCTAACATGGCCATAGTACCTTCCAAGGCTTATCTCGAGGATCTCGAGGAACAGAAACGACGAGACCCCTCTGCCCGCCACCGAAAAGAGGTAAGCCCCGTAGTAATTTCCGATGCCTTCTACACTAACGAAGTGGCGATGTGGAAGGCTCTTCCAAGGACGTAGTCGATTTCGAAGATTGGAAGCCAGTGCCGGTTGAACGTCAGTTTCTTGACATTTTCTTCCTTTCGGGACAGATGCTAATGATACCGTCAACAGCGCCGAAAGGGCAAGTGCCAGTCATCGATCCTGAGCAGAAAGGTAGGCACATTGTTATCCGAGAAAACATCATTGCTGACCAAAACCTTCAGGAGCATTGAAATCTGCCCTGAAGAAGGCACCAGCAATGAAGGCAGTCAAGTCGGCGCTGAAGGGTGGGCAAGGTGCTGAAGTCTGTTTGATAGATGATTGATATCATGCTTACTGTGACTACAGAGACAGCATATTATTCAGAAAATGAAGCATATCGAAAAAAGCCAGGTACTTACCTCCCGACATTTTTCCTTTCCTCGTTTTTGCTCACGAGCTTCACAGGTATCTTGAACCCGATACGAGGTATTTGTTATTGTCCATGTTGTGTTGAGAACGCCAGATTGACCGCCTGATCGTACTTCAGTGGCGACAATCCCATCAAAGGCATGGCTGGAGGAACAACGAGAACGGCAGGAGCGAGAGCAGAAGGAGCGAGAAAAGAAGGAAAAAGAGCAAGGTGGGCCTAAGCTCTTCTTCGTCATTATGATCTTACTTACATCTTATAGAAATGAACCGAGGCTGGTCCTCGCACCCGCACCCGCACTCACAACCACATCAGGCTAGACCTGTGTACGGTAAGTCATGTCTAGGGGGGAAGTACCACGCCACAAACTAATGTAATCTGAAGGCCCTACTGCGTTTGGGCACAGTAATTCGAGTGCGACCCCTTCTCCTGCGGACGAACACGGTGTTTGTAAGTGCGCGCGTTCTGTTGATAACCACCAAAGCTGACCATGTCTACACAGCCGTGAATCATGATTCTCGCTCGTTCCGCAACGACCTACGTTCCCGGAGAGCTAGTCAACAAGGCCATGTCTCCAGCTATCTCCCACCCTACTACAAGGATCCTGATTATCTGGAAGGTCACTTTTCCTCATGATTCAACTTTATTTCATTACTGACCTTTTTTTTTTTTGGCAGCGGTCGAGGAAGTGTGGCGGTGGCAGGCTGGCAACCCCTCTAAGCACGGGAAACTTGCCTGGCCTCTAATCGAATACGACAAGCGAAGACATAATCCCGACCCCTTGGTGTATTACGACGCTGGCTTCAATCCTCGCATTCCACGTTACGCTGTCAAGGTCAGGCGAGACCTGATAAATGAGCCTCTCACTCGTGAGGAGGAAGTCATGCCCGTCTCCGTCAGTGCCACCATCAGAAGTATGACCATCATTTGCAAGAAGCTTCCCAGATGGCCAATCTACCTCAGGCGGCCGGATACTAGCCTTCGCGTCATCGACATCTTCAGGGCGATTTATGATACCTATTCTATGCCTTTGACACATCAGGAATTGAGGGAGTTGGGAGAGGACTACATCGAGAAGTGCCGGCGCGCGTACCTTCAACGATGCCGTGACAGTCCTGAGTTTGATCACCTCGAGGAGAGGAAGGGTATGCTGCGCATCGACTTATTGAGAGGACGAAGGATCTTCAAAGGCCTCATCCCCGTTCCCGGGCAAGCCTGGACGTACGAGCTGCTCTTTGACGAAGGCCGCTGATCTGGACATACCCCTCTTCGTCGTCTTCGTTTCTTATTCTTTTTTTTCTTTCCTTTTCTCGCTTTGCTGCATTTTATTCTCTTCGCATTTTCTTCATGAAGTTTCCTTGCATACCCACCATCATATCACGCCGTGCGACGACCTCTTGATGACTTGTTATTCTTCGAAATTCGCCTAATATGCGCATATTTTTCTAAATAATCCCTTTCATATATTGCTGTCTCCACTTACCTCAGAGCCCAATCGCACACACTCCTTTATGCAATTTTTGTACGAGTAGTTGCTTCATTTTTCCCCGTCTCCGCCATCAACCCTCCAGTCATATCTTTTGCAATGGACTTGCGAGCTCAGTCTCTCATAGCACCGGCCAATGGCTTGTAATTGTAACTCATAGTCGTCGCAGTGCTTTGTTTAAACCACCCCCTTGATAATGTATGCACCAGTTGTTGTTAGTAAAATAAAGTGTCAGGTTAAGCCTTTACCGGAACCAACGGCTTTCCGCTCACCATTGAAATAATATGTCAATTGGAATTAATCGATACGTTTCCGGGAACCTCTTCCACAGTACGCGATAGAACGTTAGAACGGCGGAAGAACGTGCCAAATGGATTAGCAGGTCGTGTGATAGACCACAGGGTCTTCTCCCAAGAACGATGACAGCGGAGTTTTGGCAATCGATAGCAGGAAATGAATGCCCTAGAAGATTCTGGAGTGGAAAAGTGACGACAGTCAAGATGGTTGAGTAAATCCGAATTGAGTCTAGAGAAGGGTGCATTTTTGAATGGTTCCTCACGTTGAAGCTCGATGAATAGAAGGACGACGATGAGGGGAAGAAACGCCTGAGGTCAACACGACTGAGGTCCAAGAAAGGCATCCAACATTCAATCGCTCGGTCCGCAACGGATAATTTCATGAGCGCCAATCGGTGCGGAAAAACAATCGGGATTGCTAGACTAAATCTTGCAGTTATGACGCAGTCCACAAAATGCCTAGAGAGATATGGTCTTCAGAAATGGCCTCGAAAAAAAAATGGAAACCCGAATTCGAATTTACCTAAATATATGCGCCTTTCCGATGGGGAGGTTCCTCTTCAAAGAAGCTCAGAGTAGCCGTTCGACTGGTACCAAGATACCAAGGCACAAAAAAAAGCAAGCCAATGCCTTAGAAGAACACTGATGCAATAGACATATACGGCAAACTTCAAGAACTTTGATTTCTCCACGATTAGAATATGGGAGAAAAGCCAAAACGAAATGAACATGCGAGCGCACCGCGATCAAAATAAGCCTTGCGTTGAAAGCATGGCAGTACCACGCCTCAGCAGGCTCATATACACAGATGTTGATTGCGGGTATGATGGAGTGTTTCCTATGCACAGAACTAGAGCGTCAGAATGATATTTCGGTTTAGCAAAGCACAGAAGCAGGAAAGAGCAATGAATACCCGGGAGGCTGGCAGGTCATGATCAGCCTGGAATATCAGCTGGATCGTTCCGTAAAGAAAGAACGCCAGAAAGAATATCGAAATCAACACAGCAGCTTCAAAGTATTGGCTACCTCCGGCTGTTTTCCTTTTGACGATCTGACTGGTACCACAAGTCGCGTATTAAAAGCAGCAAAGAATGGTAACAACCGATAGGAATTTAGGGCGCCTACCAAGTACTCCTGTGCTTTCGCCCTCGTCGGATCCTCTCCCATATGTTGTCTTGAGAAAATTTACCGCACACAAGGCCCCGTAGGTTATCCAGTACGCAATCCACCCCAAAATTTTGAGCTGAAGACAATGATGTAGGAAAGAACAAGGAAGAATGGAGAAATTGAGAAACCGTCGCCCTTAACCCCAGCCACGAAAATAAGCCACGCACACAGCACGCAGCGCCAGTGACTCATCCCGAGTAACCCTGAGCAATGCAGTGCATTGTTGCCAGTGCTTTACTAGGATTTGGTGGCAGGAGGCGAGAAACGTCCCCATATGGCCCCCGCTCCTTGCCGCGCAGCTGCGCCGACTTTAATAGAATCTCACGTGACGGCGTTAACGCGTCTCGGGCGTGCCGGGAAAGCGGGAATAGGGGCACTTGAGAGCCTCGTGTATACGATGTAGACTAATTAGGGTGATAGGCAAGTAAAGAAGGCTCATTTGAGCTTTTCAGCAGGTTTTTTTACGTCCTCAGTTGTTTACTTTTAATTTAATCAGAGGTGCAATCCGGGACTCGATATCTTCGCGTCGAGTTGAGTCACAAGCACTGAAGAGAGCAATTTCGTTTCCCAAGAGAATTTACACCCCAATTACTCATCATGATAAAACCTCAGCCTCCAATGCAGGAGAAAAAGGCAAAAACTCAAGGATCAGAAAAAGAATTTTTATCTGTATCTTACCTGACTCCAGAAAGTTCCGAATCTCATTACGAAACAAATGCAATGACATTGTGATTGCAAGATTCGGGTAGAGTACATTTTCATTGACTTTTTACGACTGTGCAAATAAATACTGCGACCGTACATTCAGTTATATATGGAAGAAAAAAGAAGAAAAGGTATGAGCCACAGAACAAGGAAATGTGGACGTCGATGAGGAGTGTAAACTTCGATAACGAGTGTCGTGCAAAGATGAGATGGATAAATGCTTGTTTTGAACCTTGACTCTTGAGCTTGTCTATCTATCATTACTGAGCAGTCTAATTATCGTTATCGTACAATATGGGTATGGGTAATCGTCCAAAGATGGATTGAAGAGAAGTGAGGAAACTGCAAGATTGGAAGTGAATAATAGATATCGTGCAATGTGGGTGGTGCGTAGTGCGAGTAGTTGAATGATTGGTGATACAGTGTAATTGCAAGTGCAGATATGTGGTTTGGGTCTCTATCCATGAGAAAGAGCTCGTCAACACTGGGTATCCATGAGTAATAATAAGAGGCTGCACTTACAAGAAATTATCAACACAATTACAGATGACCACAATGGAAAAGAAATGGAATGGAATGAGGTTGCACAAAGGGAATAATAGACGAGATGGAAACAGTCGACGAGAAGAAAAAAGGTGTTGCAAAGAGAAAAACAAGTACAGGCAGCAAAGACATTAGGGATCATCATCGTCATCATCACCGCGCTCAAGCAAGAGCCTCGACACCCGCATCCCACTCCGCCCGACTCACACACCCAGCTCCCCTACAAATAGGACACAAAACCTCAACCTGTCCATCTCCAGTTTCCACGACCCCCTCCGCACCCTTCGCACTAAGCGCAACCCTCTCGGCACTGACCAAACACGTATTGTGGAACGTATGCCCACACATCAATGCAGTATGATCAGCCATAGACATGATCGACACCTGCTTGCCACCCTCGCCTTCACTCGCCCCGAAAGGCTCTTCATCGGAAGGTCCAACCCCACAGCTGACATCGAAGCACCTCAAGCCGGCCTCGCGCTCCTTCCGCTCTATCCTTTGTCGAAGAGTGGGACCAGGAGCTGGTGGCAACGTCCACGCCCTCTTGGGCCTATTATCCCGCTCAAGAGCACCACCTCCGAAGAGATCAGCGAATGAAGTGAACATTCGGAACGGTGGAGGAACACCAGCTGCAGCTGGAGGAACTTGCTGCTGTTGAGGCTCTTGTTGTTGTGAAGCTTGAACTTGGGCAGGAGCTGCACCGAGCATTGGCTGGGGCTGCTGTAGCTGTTGCTGGCCATTCGCCTGAGGTGGGGACTGAGCACCTTGCGCCTGCGGTTGCTGAGGCCTAAACCCACCACCAAACATTTGTGCCAACGCTTCCTGCATCGTCCGCCCAGATCCAGTGGCGACGTGAACACCAGGAGCGCCAGCCAAGAAAGGCGGCAGGCCAGGGAATATATGATATCCCCGCGGGCCTCTTTGTTGCTGTTGCTGTTGGCCTTGCTGAGGTTGCCCTTGTAGGGGTTGTTGTGGTTGAGGTTGGCCAGCAGCAGCCTGAGCCTGAGGTTGAGTCTGAGCTCCAGGTTGACCATGTTGAGCGGCGGCAGCGGCGATAGCATTAGCAAACGCATCCATTTCAGCCTGTTCCTCTTGTTCATCATCAGCTATCAGGCCTAGAATATCATCGAGATTCATCATTCTCCCCAAATCTCCTTCACCCTGTCCTTCGCCCTGTCCAGCCTCACCAGGAGCATTATCCATGTCATCATCATCGTCAAGTACCATCCCCATACCCTCGATAAAGGTTGCTTCTGGAGGAAGCGACATCGCACGAGGACGCGTACCTCTGGGAGCAGCAGCTGCGGCCGCTGGACCATTACCACCTGCACCGGCAGAATTAGTGAAAGCGGGCGGTGGAGCCGCAAATATCGGAAGCCCAGGCATACCGGGCATATTAGGCATAGGACCGTTGAAGATCATATCAATAGTGTAGCCCAACACGCCAGGGCGATGAGTGAATGGATTAACGGGAGGAGGAAGGCCTGGAGGCTGTTGGGGTGCAGTAGCTGGAGGTTGAGGTGTACTAGTGGAGGCGTCGTTAGTTTGGGTGGCTGTTGAAGTGTGGTTGTTGTTGGAATTGTTAGCATCGCTACCTGCGGGAGGAGGCGAGTTGGCAGGTTGAGCTTGAGGTTGGAAAGGGAACCCAGAGAACCAGGTAGGAAATGGCAGCGACGGAAAATTAGCAGTAGTGGCGGCTGCAGGACCTGCAAAAGATGGGTGGTCAGCACCGCCGTTCAAACTCAATGACCTCAACAAAGTATTCAATTCACCTTGCTGGGGTGCTGCACCAGTAGCCTGAGGTTGAGGCT
Source organism: Gymnopilus junonius (assembly GCA_015501075.1). NCBI lineage: Eukaryota > Fungi > Basidiomycota > Agaricomycetes > Agaricales > Galerinaceae > Gymnopilus > Gymnopilus junonius. The sequence continues at coordinate 66,908 of JADNYJ010000097.1, read as the reverse complement.
GTTGAGATTGAGCTGCCTGTCCTTGAGGCAGAGGCGCACCCTGAGCAGCAGCACCGGCGCCAAGGACCTGTTGGAAGAGACCAGACAAGAACCGCGCGAACTCTCCTTGAGGTTGTTGCTGCTGCTGCTGTTGAGGCTGAGGACCATGAGCTTGAGGTTGCTGCGGGGCTTGGGCTTGTACAGCCGCATCACCAGCAGCCGATACCGGAGCCGCAGCTGGAATAGGGGCAGTAGGTGCGGGTGTACCGCCAGCTGCGCCAGCGTTCGCAGGAATCTGAACGGGAATAACTATTGGAATAGGAACTTGAATAACGTTAACCAAGCCCTGTGGCGTCTGGATCGTTGTCGACTGTAAGCCAGGTCCTTGAATACCTGCACCAGGTGCAGGAGCAGGTGCTGCATTGGTAGCTGGGGTCTGGGTCTGGGGAACGGCTCCAGTAGTAGGGGCGGGAGGAACGGGAGCAGGAGGGATAAGACTTTCAAGCCTGTCAAGCAAATCCCCGAAGCTTCTCAAACGGTCGGTCTGGGTATCAGGACCGCCTTGTCCATTGTTAGTCCCCTCATTATTGTTATTGTTGGCACCGTCATTATTACCGTTGCTCCCCTCGGCATTCGCGCCGCCCTCAGTAGCTCTCCTTTGCTCTTGCTCCCTTCGTCTTCTTGATGCAGAAACGTAGGTCAAATTGTCAGGATCTATATTGAACCTGCAAGTCGGGCAAGTCGTATGGTGCGGCCTCGAGAACCATGGGATGAGGCAATCAGCGTGGAATACGTGGGCACAGGGCAGGGAGACGATCTTAGGGTACTTGTGCCGAGTCTCCGTTTCTGAAGACGTTGACGATGAGCCCTCTGTCGATTCATCTTCGGAAGTGCTGTCTTCCTCGTTGGAATCCTCCGACGTATCTTTCTCCTTCCCAAACCCTTCACCATCGCCATCCAGAAGCTTATCCCAACAAATTGCACAACCAGCATCTCCACCGGCGTTCGCATCCTGACCCATCCCGCCTCCGGTCCCTCCAACTCTCTCGAGCCTCCTCACCAATCCTACAGGCACTTCTTCCAGTCCATCCACCAGTTTCTTGGCCCTTTCAGGATCGTCCTTCTGGGGCCCGAAACCAAACGCACCGAGATCGCCCAAATTAAGGTTGATGTTGATAGGCTGGCCGTCAAAGTCGCCTCCGGAGAGGAATTGGGTCATGAGGTTTGCAAGTTGTGGTTGTGGCTGTGGTTGTGGCTGGCCACCCTGTGCGTTACTGTTAGGCGTGCCTTGCGGTCGGTCTCCTGGTCGCGCTGGTGGTCCTTCGAAAATAAGACCGTTTGGCCCAAACTCAAATGAAAGGGCCAAACCCTCGATCATCTGAGGTGGTCTACCCGGCTGCTGTTGTTGAGGTGGCGGTGGCACTGGTGTCGCGTTATTGTTATTATCATTATTGTCAATCGGAGTGGCATTCGTGTTGCTTGGACCAGCAGGGGGAGTATTACCAGTAGTGTCATTATCTACATGATTCATGTGTTGGTAGAAACGGAGAAGTGGATTATCGCCTTGGCGGCGGGGTATGCCAATAGCGGCGTGAAAGACATGGCGGTGAACATGGGGACGTGGAGCCTGTGGAGGAGCGGGAGTAGATGTGGCCGACTGATTGGGGGTGGAATCAACAGAGGTCGGGTTCAATGAAGATGTAGTAGATATAGAAGGGGTGCTGGCACTGCTTACACGCTGAGATGGGTGCCTACGATCTCGCTCTTCATCGTCGTCATCCTCGCGCGCGCGCCTGTTCCGCCTTGGACTAGTATTGTTGTTCGAAGAATTGGAGGAAAAATTTGGAAGAAATGGAACAGGTCGGACGAAAGAACTAGGGACATTATATACAGCATCTGCTGTCAACATAGAAACCGGGCCACCGTCCAAGTCCGCACCGACGGCCTGCATTTCGACTTCGTTAGCATCCCTGTCTGAATCTTCCTCTGAGCCCTCAGAATCCGAGTCGCTGACTGAATAAAGCCCAGGCATGCTGTCGTAGCCAGGATCTTCCATCAGGATGTCGCTGAACTCCTGGGACTGCGCCTGCGGGCCAGCAGAAGGGTGGATGACAAATAGGTGCTCTACAGCAGGCTGAGCATCAGAATTATCATGGATATCGAGCTGGGCGTCGTTCTGCGCATCGGGGACGCTGGGCGGTGAATGTGGGGGGCGATGGGGATCCATTGGTAGTGGTGGTATCAAGGAAAGAAAGGTGAATAATTGGATGACAGCATTTGCCGGTATCCTCCTGGCAGCGCCTTTGTTGATCTTTGTTTGCCCCTTGGCTGGTTACCTGGAATATGCTAGAAGTCACTCTTCCACATCGTTCTAGCGCTCAAAATGACTCGACTCTGCCTCTTGGACAGCTTCACCATTACAACACTGATAACCGAGGACAGCTTAGTTCGACGTATCTACGCTTTTGGTTGGCATTCATCATCCTCTGGAGCCAGGGTGGCTATTTTCGTGGCGTTGGACTTCCCATAACGTTCAAAATTAGGAGAATCTGGAATTACCTGGGGCGATCCATCATCAATAGCCTCATAATTCATCCGTCATGTACCCTTGAACCTTGTCTCTTGATCACGCAACAGCCATGTGTTGGGTTCAGACTATCCACACAGGCTGACACACAGATATCATAATTGAATCGAATTCGAAGTTGCCCGCAGCTGCCAGCAATCATTGTGACTAGTTTCAAGTCTGGGAGCGGAACAATGACTGGCAGTCTGATTCCCACCTTCTGGAATCGCTTTTCTATCAGATGACCCGCAGTCTGCTATGTTTTGGTGACTACAACAAGACCGACAAGGCCATTGAAAAACAAAAGACGCCTTTCAACCCTCAAAAGCAATCCCTTCGGGTTCCTGAAATATTTTTAGTGACCGAACTTCCCAATAAGGAATCGCGCCACACAGCAGCGGCACGTTTCACGACGTCATCATAACAGCCGCCCGCTGTAAGCCTTCCCAGATTTCTTGAAGACGATGCATGAAAATATTGGTCTTGCGCATTCCTTAGGATTTCCTTGAACCTTCAATCCTCGACCCCCTGCCCATGACTGTCATACTCCACGCCCTCAATACTATTTCCTCTACCAGCCGACCCCAATACCCTGTCTCTCCCTCAAATACACTTACATATCACATACATGACGCCGACTGTGGCTCAAGAACTGGCTGCGTCATTCAAGTTGCTTCCTTTCAAATGAATATTCCAGGAAGAAACTCTTCTGATTGGGGAGATGGCGATGCATAACGTGGCTTCCATTGAATTTATGATCATGTATTGTTAACAACGCTTTAAGCAAGCCACATAATAAGCCCTCTAAGTATTCTATTTTGTCTTGGTCAACAATGGCACATGCCTACCTGCAAGTTGTAACTGCGTCGACCGTTTTACTATTTCTAACAATTGTTCACCAGTAGAAGGATAAACGACCCCTGTATTGGATTGCGTGACTGGAACACCACCTTCAGAGACTCGACAATCCAGCTACGCTCGGGTCTTCAATTTGGAGTTGAGTGAAAGCCCCTTATCATTATTCCCGTAAACATGCCGTGGCATCGACAATACACATGTTCTACTAAAGCTAAAACCACAACCCTCAACTGGGCCAGCTCATCCAGATCCTCTAAGCCATCTAAGTTCTAATGCTAAAACTAACTAATGACCTAATAAGATTTCAATGCGCAGTGCATTCAGCACTCTGAACCTTCCAGGAGAATCTGACTTCATGAAGGTTTCCAGATCCGCTGAACCTGCATGCGCAATGGAAGAACCAGAAAAGGATTCAAAAAGGTCCCTGGCAATCATATTATGTCCCCATATTCTTTTACTTTCTAATTGAAAGACTGCCCTCTCCATCCAAATTTCCAAGTACTGTTTAGTATGCCCCTGCCAAATTTAAAATCGGAACCAAAATTGACATACGTAGGAGCACTCACTGAAACTAGGGGGCTTTTCTCTGCCTTCGTCATGCTCGTTGTGGACGTGAGGTGCTACTAAAATATCAGAGCTGTAGTCAGTGGCAGGGCAGCAAAAGAAAAAAATAAACAGTGCATAATGTAATATTCCTCCATCCCCGAGAATTCAAAAAAATTAAAAAATCTTCATCGCATGTGTTATATTGGCCAACATGGGGGTCGAACCCAGGACCTTGGCGTTATTAGCACCACGCTCTAACCAACTGAGCTAGCCGGCCATATAGTAAAGTGGATGTGCTTGGATATCTAAATTGCACACAGAGATGAAAGGCTGCTGTTACAAATCCTGTACTACACCTTACATGATAAAGGAGGAAAACATACTTGTGACTTGTTATTCTTTGGAGAGGCAGCAGCTGAGGTCCTTTAAATTCAGTATGAATATGAAGCATAGATAAGTATAGAAGATATTTACAAGTAAAGAAATCCACCGGTCTGCGAATGGGGGTGCAGAGTACGTATTACATGGGTAAGATTTAGAAGTTAGTCATTCAAGTATTGTCCATTTCGATATCGCAGTCCGATGGCGCATTGCGATCTGTGCAGTCCTGTTGCCCTCTGACGTAGGATGCCACAGCGTCCAGCGCATGCCGGATATCTGGAGGGAGCGCCGGTTGTTGCGCATTCATAAAGTAGTCATTGATCATGCGGGCCTGATACGCCGCATCGGTTATACCTCGTGCTTTCTGGTGTGCCTGACCTGTTTGGATTAAGTACAAGTTGAGCGGCGGAAGTGGACGGACGTACTTCTCGTGATTTTACTGCTAGGAGGTTTGCTATATTGCTTTCCGTACTTCCGACTTCGAATGGGAGATGACCCCGCCACTGCAGGCAAACCACATGAGCTCAGTTAAATATTTGAGTGAATGGCTAGGAATTCACCTGAGGGTGTAGGCGGTACAACAATTCCTTCACTACCTTCGTTCTTGTCTTCTGAACCAGAGGGTGTCCGAATAATATTCCTTCTTGAACGTTTTTGAGGAGCTGAGTGATGCAGTAAAACGAGAATGATTAGCAGTCAAAAAATAGTGAGGAAACCTACTTTGAAATTGCGTTAATGGCTTGTCATCCGAGGCATCTGAAGATGAGCCATCGTTGTCGTGCCCTCGAGGGAGCATGGGAGATGGACCTGAGATATAGTCGTCTACATGAATGAAGGATATCGATTGGTAAGAGCCTACTTATAGCGACTACATTCCGTCTTGCTTCGCTCTCCTTCTCCTTTGCCGCACTTGATTTTGCAACCGCAGTTTTTGAAGCTGATCTGGGTTTGCGTGTAGGAGCTGTACAAATAAAGATTAATATTGATGGTTTGCCTTGAAAAAGAGTGACGGACTAGCAACCGTATCTTGTTTCGATACGACCTTTGCACTCCTCAGTACTCGCGGAGAAGCTAATTGGATTTATATGTTAGCACCGAGATTAAAGATAGAAAATAATGGCAGTGTACTTTGAATCCTCTGTTCCGAATCAGGCACTTCATATTCATCTGGCCTTGCTTGCTTTGCTGACCCTTTCTTCTTCTTCATACTTGACTTAAATGTACGAGGAGGAGCTGCGAAGATGCAAGCATTAGGTTAATATATGGTCCAAAAGTCGGAAGCTTACTTTGAGGACGCTCTTCTGGCTCAGACGCTTCTGGTTCTTTGTATTCCTCTGATCCATCCTCTTCTTCGTCATTTTCAATAAAGTCGTCTTTTTTGCGTCTTGCGGGAAATATGAGGAACATTTGGCAATGAGAAGATAAAGATAATTCCTCACCGTGAAGTCCCTCTGTTCGACCTGTGCGTGCGCTGCTCGGGTTCTGGCGTGCTTTCCGCAGAAGGTTCCGACTGGTCGTTGTCTTCACTATCATTATCGCTAGTATCTGTTTAAGACGTCATCGCCAACGTTCTGAGGACTCAGTTGTTCGTTTTACCTGTGGCCTTGGCAGATGACTCGCTAGCCGAATCGCTGCCCTCTACCACAATCTCTTCGCTATCCGAGACAATAAACTCCAAATCGGATTCTGTAGGTTCATCTTCATAGTCCTCGTCAAACTCGTGTATCAGATTAAGGTCGTCTTCATATTCCGAGGCATCCAGGAGTTCGCCAATGTTTCGTTTGACCCCCTGGTGACGGGGATTTTGTAGCCAGATATTTACTGCCTCAAAAAACACGCCATACTGTAGCAAGACCCATAGTCAGCATACAGATTACTTTAGCAAATTAAATCTACCTTTCTCTTCATAACACGCTTCTTACTTAGCTGTTTCATTACCCACTTAAGCCAAGGTTTATCTCGACACTGACTTATGGTCTTCCCCCGATGTTTCCTACCAAAGGGAACTATGAAATCTCCGTAGTTCGTCTTTACATATTCCTCCAGGCCAACATGGAAGTTATGGAATGCATCTAAAAGTCGCTATAAGTGAAGATTGAATTCTATTGTTCAACAGAGATTAGATTTGAAGTGGGTCCGGCTCACCCTTCTTTGATCATAGTCGAACGTTCGATCACACCAGTAGAGGTAGGATAAACTTGCTGCATGCATTCTTCGGCCGTGAAACTTTCCAAAGGTCAAGACGTAGCCGCCAGCTTCCCGACTGTAGTACCAGTCATAGGAGAGTTCGTCTTCAGGTTCGACAATGGGGTCATGGAGGATTTGTGGGGTAGGAGGGCGTTCCATTTGATTTTGACCGATTCAGTCGCGATGCTGCTCCTTGCTGCTCTAATCCAGTCGCAAGAAGGGTTCGTTTCCATGAGATAATAAGCAGTGTTCGCGTCACTGGCAGCTGCAAGCCATCTAGCGTACATGAAGTCACAGGATTGTGACAAACTGTCACACTGGAAGGACGCCAACTCGCGTTAAACTTGTAGCCTCCGAGTCTTGTCCGAATCATTGAATCGTTCACCCTTGAAAGCTTCAACATATATATGCACACTTCAAGCTAACATCTCTACTCTGGTTCCAATCTATCTACAACTCAAGTCCAGCTGCATCTATACTACTGAATACTCCATATCGCACACATGAGGCGACCTAATAAATCACTCGAAAATTGGAAACGTTCGCAATGCAAGAAAGGGAAGGCATGCGAAAGTCACCACTGCAGTGACTTTCAAAAAGTTGACTTACCATAACGGGCCAAGCGGTATGTCAGGTATAGCTCAGCTATGTTGGTGCACTGTTGATTATAGGACTGTCAGCTGTTCAGGGTTCAATTGTTTCCACGTCACCGTCTGATACGGCATCCGAACCGTTAACAGGCTGCTGTTTGACATAGAAAGCAACAGCGTTGAGAGCAACTCGAATGTCAGGAGGGAGCTCCGGCGGATGTTTTGCATTTGAAAAGTAGTCATAGATCAAACGGGCCAGAGACGCAGCATCGTCGTCATCTCTTTCTCCGAGCTCTGAACCATCAACTTGAAGAATATCAGAGGTTTTGGAGGGTTGCTCTCCGTGCTCAGATTTTCGGTCGGCCGATGACGCCACATCTAGAAGAGGGAAAGATATCAACCCATCTGGACACTGAAGTAGTCACTGATATGGCCAACCTGACGGTATACGCTTTCTGCCGTCGGTATCGCTTTCAATATCAGATCTGAATGCGTCTGTCTTCCAATGATCCAAATGATCACTTTGGTGGGTCAAGGGCGGCGCGGTGCTTGAACAGGACCGCTCAGGCAGACCACCTAACGGATTGCTAATGTCTGGCTGAGTTCTGGTGGAGTCCTGTTTCATCTTGTCTTCGTCTTCATCCGCTTCAAATTCCTCATCTCCCTGCTCATCATCGATAAAATCCAGACCTGCCACAACAGGCAAATCTTCTTTAGATTCCTGCCGTAGATTCAGGGTACCCACTAGTTCACCGATGTCCCGTTTGGGCTCTTGGGGGCGAGAATTTGCCAGCCAGGTATCTGCAGCAATGAAAAATATCGGGTGCTGAAAGTACAGGAAGTTGAGTTCTTTTAAACGATGACTAAGCAGAAAGAACCGACCTCCGCTTTCAAACGATACTGTTTACAAACCCATTCAAGCCACGGCTTATCATCACACTCTCGAATTGCCTTGTTTGGGTGCTTTCGACCGAATGGAACTATGAAATCCCCGCAGTACGTTTTTGAAAACGCATGCTTTTGCAGGCCATCGAGGAACTTGTGGAGAGCATCTAAAAACAACCGCTGCAATAGTTATCAAGTTCATGATCGGGTGACGTCATAGAATGGACTCACTCTTTTGGCCGGACGACATCTTCGACTGCAGAATTTGAGGTAAGGTAAATTGATTTCATGTATCCTTTTGCCCTGCCATATCCCAAAAGATAGCACGTGGCCACCAGCGTCCTTCCCATAGAACTAATCAGGAAGACTCTCATTTTCATCGTCGGCAGGGGGAGGGAGCAAGATAGGCGAAGTAAGTGGACAAACCATCAGTGTCCAGGTTCAAAATGTCGCTGCATTGCGGGGCTGCGAGGGCGCAATGCAGCCTGCACGTTCTGGACATGTCCATGCCACACGGCAGGGTGACAGTTGCGCACCAAGAAATGGAGTAAAGATTGAAGTCAGGATTGAAGAAACAGGCGGAAGAAGGGTACTGGGTAGCAGGTGTGATATAGTCGACACTGTAACGATGGATATTTCGTGGAGTTGGGTAGTATCACTGAGTATACTAAACTCGAGTTGTCAGAAGAGCCAGAGGACAACTTGAACTGGGCGACCCAGACAACAAGTCGGGCTTGTCACAGTCACTTTCGTGACCTTGCTCAAGACACTCATGGACCCAGCTCCTCAAATTAAGGTCTTTGCTTCGCTGCCTCTGGCCGTGGCCCTTGATGCCGACCTCAACATGGATGCAAGTAATTGGCACTGGGTTCATTGTCTCACTTTTCCTGTCGAATCGCTCAACAAGTTCTCGCACAAACCATACAAGTGGATTCGGTATGCCGTAGGAGTCGTCATTGGAGCAGAAGGAATGCTCTCTGCCGATTCCGACTGTCCCAATGCTGTGGATTACAACGCTGCCCCACCAGCTGAGCCTGCCGATCTATTTTATCACGTCGGCGATGAGGAGAAACGAAGGATGTTCCCAGTTGATCCCTTCGGTGCCCGATCGCGTGTCACATCTAGTGCAAACACTCCTAGAAGGGATGATTTTAGGACTCAAGTTTCGGCTCGGGATAAAGACACCTGCCTTTTGACAATGTCTGGTGGGCTGTACTGTGACGCTGTGCACCTTCTCTCCCACAGTAAAGGCGACATGGTATCCATCTTTCCTTTCCGTGCGTCCCTGCTCACCATTGCAATCATGGTAGTACATTTCAACCTATACCCACCGCCGGAGTCGAGATCCTGCTAGAGGTGACATAATAGAAGATATTAACAGCGTTCGAAACGGCCTTCTGCTATTCAATCCCATCCACAGGCTGTTAGGTAAAGAGCTTGCTTTCTTGAAGGTGCGTGGCACTTGTATTATAGTTAGTTCAGGACTGACAGTGTGGATAAACAGACCCCCAACTTTGCCATGGAAACGACTGATGTTGACCCCACTGCACCACCGACAGAGGAGAGGTACACAACTCATATTCTCGGCGATATCCCGCACCTCCCGATTCAGTTGTCGTCTTCACTCCAGCTTCTTGGTACTCCTGATGACCCTCCTCCCATAAATTTTGATGATGTTTATGCTGGATGTGTTCTGCTTCATTTCGGCACTTCAGTCTGGTAAATGATCTCATTGAAATTTGGAAAGACACCTACCCTGGCCACGTTATGAATGTTCAAGATGTTGAATACGACGTTCGCCAACAAGACCGTGAACCTGACACTCTTGATATGCTGATGACCCTGCCATATATCCTGGTGCCGAAGGACAAGCTGCAGGCGACGTTGCGAGAAGCCAGAGAGAAGGCAGAGGCGGCGGAGCGCAGAGAGGTGCAAGAAAAAGTTAATGCATGGGCCAGGCAAGTCACTGCAGCGTAGCCTGATAGATATGAATTCTGTATTTTGTGGTCAGAACTTATAAGTAACCTAAATGTGGATAATAATCATACCGCTGCCTCGTCTCGTTCAATTCGTACAAAGTGGGCTCCTGAACTTTGCCGTTCTTCTCACCATCGATTTATCTCTTATGACCGCGATTTTCGTTCTATTTTCTCAGGTCTTTGGAGATGCCTTCCTAGCACTGCTGAAGGACGATAACGCGTCGTACTCAAGCCCCAGTACTTATTAGAGCCGAGCAGAGTTTATATTTCTCTTGCGGATACCATTTATTTTAGAGGCTAGTGAGGGGGTGTGGCTCTTGATGAGAAGTGATATGCTGTGTGCTGGTTCAGGTTCAGTCTGGGGTGTGGACCTTCGGACGATGAGCATTGAGCAAGACGGAAACTTGGAAGTGGGCGACAGCCTACAGGGAACTGGTGCCGAACCCTAACCCTCCTCTCCCTGCATGTCTTCATTCGAACAAAACGTTTTCTGCAGACCTCCTGCATCAGAGACATTTGGCTTTTGGTATCCTAAAAATCCCATCATAGATTCAAAAAATAGAGGAAACAGTGAGGTATTGAGGTAAGTATTCCGGTATTTATGCTCAGATTCCTTCCGTCACTAATTTCAGAACGACCGCAAGGATGAGCAGCCAGGACACAGTGTTACATGGGCCTAGAAGGCAATGTAAATTACAGGATGGTGGCCTCTGTGATCCTTGTATCGAATTGAAGGAGTTGCGATCTCGAATGCAAAAGGCCAAGCAAAAAATTGTGGACGCCGAGCAACAAGTAAACGACATTTTAAAAGAGCATAGAGAGTTGCTACCGAAGATAAACCAAATTCACGACCCCATTTCTCGGCTACTCCCTCCGGAGATTATATCCTCTGTCTTCCAGTTCTGCATTCCGCATATCCCATTCGATACGAATGCATCTGCTGATTCCGATGTTGATGAAGTTTGGGCGGATGTTATATCACGGTTGAGTCTGGGAGCTGTCTGTCATGGTTGGCGGCGAGTTGCATGGTCGACACCACAGCTCTGGCAATATGTCCTCATCAACCTGGATGTAATGGATTTACGTCGGAATGTTAAGGTCATCCGAGAATGGCTTGGACGATCGTGCAAGCTGCCGCTGGCAATCCGGATGTATTCTTATGAAATACCTGAAGAATCTACTGAACTCTACGACGCAATTAGCATGATCAATCGAGAGTCCAGTCGGTGGCAAATGCTGGACCTTCGCGTTTCGTCATGGTTTACCTCCCGTTTTATTGGAGATCCGGAAGAATCTGGGCTTTCTATTCTGCAGTCTCTCAGACTAGAGAATGCACCATACGACTATGATGTTGGCTTTCAAAGGAAGAACACTATATCCAGGCCGAATAACGTTTTCCTTACCAGAGTGCGCTACAAGACAGTCGTTATTCAGTGGGACAGCGTCACTTGGGTAGAAGCAGAGGAATTTTATCTCCGCGAATGCCTAGAGCTTCTGAGGAATGCCCCGCAGATCAGGCATTGTAGGTTGAGTGACCTTAAACGCTCAAGAAACCGCTTTTGGCGATTTCATTCCGTGAAATTGTTCATCATCAAATTGACGATCTAATCATCCAATGGCCCGAGCTGGAACTCCTACATGAGCTTTTAAGTCAAGTCAACTTCCCATCATTAAAGCGACTGGTCATCGAAGGTGCATATGGATATCATGCATCAGATGCGCTTGTCTCCTTTTTCAAGCGGTCCTCTTGTTGTCTGGAGGTGTTTATTGTGGTGGACACACTTTATACAAGTAATGATGTCCTCTCTGTCTTGGAGGAAGTTCCATCTGTCATTGAACTGGAACTTACGGCATACCGAACCTTATTAGATGAAGAAGGAAACCATTCACCTCAAGAATTTTTCAAGCGCCTAGCCCGTGCCTCAATTACAAAGGATGTGCTCCATGAAGAAGGAAAAAGTTCTACATTTCTTCCTAATCTTCAAATTCTGCAGTTCACGGCATTGCACTCATTTCCTTGGGACCTATTGCCTTCCATATTTGGACCCATTTCTGAATTAGATAAACCCCATCGTCGTCATCTGAAATCTTTTCACTTGCATCTGCAGTCAGATAACCACAGTGGTCCTAGTACTGCAGTCATTGACAAACAGTCCACCATCAATCTCGTCGCCATCATGAAGGCCGGAGTGGACTTGAAAATTGGTCGGTCTGAGCCTGGTCATAATAATGTCCTCATTGATTCTATTAATTATCATGGTATACCTTACAATTGGAAGATTTCATAATCTTCATCTTAAAAGCCGCCTTTCGCGCTTTTCTTTATACATTTCGGAGTTCCTTTGATAGGCTGGTCATTGGATTTCTCACGAGGATCAGGAATTCCTTATGGCTACGTCAGACTATAATCTCTGTATTTATGGCACAAGAAGTAAGATTTAAGGCAGCATGGTATGGCACTGAAGCTGGTGTCAAGAGTGGCTACAGATATAAGAATGCAGAATATATTATCAATATATTATTATGGCATGGAGGTGCATTGCTAAGCATAAATTGACTTTGTCATTCAAGAAATGATTTGCTCGCGGTCATATGAAACAGAGGGAAGCTTCAGGGGGATCAGAAGTTAGCAGAACCATCAGGCTTCATCTCATCATTTACTTTCTACTTGGCCTACAATAAGCCTGAGCAGATGCGTGGGCATTGGTATTGGAGTCACTCATCTTGACTGGGGACATCTTGTCAAGCCTCTTTCCAGACTTATTCCTTGGGGTGACCGGGGTTTGTGGTTGAAAAACTGACCTTAAGGTATATGCAACTCAGAGGGTTTCCCTTCCTCTTGGACCTTTCTTTTAGGTTTGAAAGGTGATGAGGCTCCCTTTCTAATCCATTTTCAGGGACCTGAATGATTATTGTTCCAACGATGGTTTATGCATTAGGTAGTAAATCCAATGTACTCACTTTCATCTGGATGCGCATTTTCGGCATCTGAAGATGACCTTGAGTGGATGGCACGCACTTGGCAGCATACAGGAGATGGACCTAAAGTCTCGCCATTAAGACCTGAGCATGAGTGACCGAAGTCAGGAATGGCTTACTGGTAGGTTCCATTTTCACACTTGATCCGAGTTTGCATGAAGAACCTGTGAAAAAAGACATATTTATGCTCTTTTCCAGTCTAAAAATCCAGAACATACTTGAAGACAACTCTTCAGGGTCAGATGAGTGAGACCTTTTGTGAGATTTTGCACCCTTCATGGGAGTGAGAGGTGGGCCTAAGAATGTCATTGTCCACAGCATTCACATAAGCTGCAGGTGACTTACCAGTAGGTATACTTTGTCCTTGTCCTCCACGCTCCTTTGTCACACTCGATCTGAGTTTGTGCATAGAAGCTGTACAAATGGATATGAGGGTTCCCATTTAATTTAAAAGTCTAAAATATTTTTCATGTCAGTACAAAAGGTCGAGTGTGCAATGGTTATGAGCACCCACAGGAAGGGCATGAGCTGACAAAATGGCAACAAGGACGAAGGCAATAAAGCTCTCGTTGAATTGCATGCCGAAGAGATAGTATTCGAGGGGTAGCTGTGCTAGTTGGAACTGAAGTAGACTTTGAGACTGGAGAAACGAGGTTGACTCACTAGTCAGGCTTTATATTGTGCAGTTCCCTAAGAGACACTATTATTCAATACTTTGTGGTTCCTCGATGCACTGTGAAAATTTCACCTTGACATTGCAACTACAATGCTGTCTGTTGGTGTTGATATGTATTGAAATAGTATGCCAAGAAGTGGAGGGACGAGTGTTGCATTGAATATAATTTTCAGTTACAAAGGTGACAGGAAGAAAGTTTGTGATCCTATCCATCAACACAATCAAAAGCTTCACAACCAAAATAGATTGAGCACCCTGAGTCTAAAACGCGAAAGACAAAAGAAGGACTTGAATACTCAAGGTTGCAGCAATGGAGGTAATTGAGCTTCGGGTTGACTGGAAGCACCAGAAACCTTGCCAACTGTTCAGTTACTCAGATATTTAGATGAACCATCTGTAAAATTTTAGTAATATCGAGCAGTAATTGGAAAGGAATTGCGCGATCTGAGGAAAGTCAGCCAAGACTGAAAAGGGAATAAATGGAATGAAATTCCTACAGGTTTGCCGTCTTAAGAGAAATCATAACAGCTGTCCATGGAGTACAAGCAAGAGTCCAATTATAAATGTAGCATTTTCTTCCCATGGAATGGCTTAGTTTTACAGCATCCAGGCACCAATTTCAATGAGGAACATGGAAGTCATAGCTTTATTTTAGGCCATGGAAGTTTTGCTCTGTGAGGCTGCTGTGAGGCATTATTTCAAGTTCCTTTGAAATCATAAGACTTGATGAATTGCACTTTGATGATCCAGCATAGGGACATGGTCAATGTAGAGCAGAAGAGTTGAAGGAACAAGCTAAGCGTGATGATGATTCAGTGCATTGTTTGGTATCTTTTGGTTACTTAGCATGGCAATCACCGAATTGCCTTCAGTGCCCCGACAACAGTCAACTATACCTCTCTCCAGATCGTTATTGCATAAAATGATGCATCCAACCAGTTATTTTACTTATGGACAACTGGTCAGGGCCCTACGAGGCAAAGCTAATTTCACAATACTTCTGACCCCTGGTGGGCAACTTGAATGATCATTGCATTCTTGCCTCAAATCGTCGATTTTGTCTCTTAAAATTGACGCGATTGGCATAAAGATTTCACGTTGCTGGAAAGAACTTAGGGCGAAATATATATCTCTATGGCGGCTGTTTACCTGGTAAGCTGTGTCAATAGCACGTCAGCTGCTAATGGAATGAGTATTGAACGACTGCGGAATAAACAGACGAGCCATTCTGCACGCGACCGGAGGAAAGTCTTCCCATGTAATTCTCTTAGCGAAGGCGTCAAATGTAAAAAGAAGCTGGCCCCGATAAACATAGAAGCGGCATGCGAATTATTTAGGACTTTGACCGCTGGTATTTCCAACGAACCGCGTCTCTTTCCTCGGCGCCGTACATATATGAAGGGAAAGTCATTGAAGGTGTCATTTCGAAGCAACTAGAATCTTCTTGGAAATGCATCGAAAAAGACTAAAACAAGTGAAGGTATTACCCAATTAAGATTATCTGCTGCTGGAGTCAATTCTTAGCAACATGAAAAGGGTCTCTTAGTTTGCTCTTGGAATCCATGGAGAATCAGAGTCAGACATCTGGTAATGTGTTACCCCAAGATTTTTGCTGATGACATAGGACATTGAAATGCTAGGCGCACTCCGAGGAGCCTTGTCCGGAAGCAATATTGTTAAATCCAGTACGTTAGAGCATGTGCAAAGAATCTTTTTTATATAGATTGCAAAGATAAATGTCCAGTCAGTCAGCGGGATTGGGCAGAGGGCGATGGAATAAGGTGGCCTGTTCAGTAGAGCAAATCGTGATTATTATACGAAATGGACGAAGGCAAACACATGCATGCCCATGGTTAAGCTAAGTACGAAGTTGCTTTCAGTCGGAAAAAAAATTATACTGTTGACATCTAAATAACAAAGATTTTAAGATCTCACAACGTTCTACTACCGCTGTTGACTCCCAAAAACTTCATTATAGCCATTCATCTCAACCTTGAAATCAAACCTGATCTTCTCCTTGCCACTCAAACCTGTAAAAAAAGGCTTCATATCCTCCTTAACCTTTCCAATCATTTCGTTTTCATCCGAAATCGGGATCGGCCCTTTATAGAGTATGTACACCGCCAAATCGACCTTATTCACTGTGTCAGACATCTCCGAACTAGACAAGCATTTATCAATCGCGACCCAAAAATTCTTTTCTGCAAAGCAGGCTGAGTAGTTTCGGCCAGCGGTTAGAGTTCTGATACGGAATATAAGTTCAAGGTGTTCGAGGGAGGAAACGAGGTAGTCTCGTGTCCTAGGATCGGAGATCAGGGATAGGAAGACGGAGGAAGAAGAGAAACTGGATTGATCGTCGCGAATCCATTCCGCAATGGTGAGGTGGCGAAGACAGGATATCTTGAGCAGGTTGAGGCTAGCATGGTCGAATGAGAGAGGCAAAGTCGGAAACGTTAAATCGCTTTACAATAATATAGTCAACAATTTAAACAAAAAAGAGAAAAAGAGCTTACAGTGTGAGTGATTCCAAGTTGGACGCGGCCAATTTAATAATCTCCCCTACGTATACGAGGTGATTATGAACCCCTCGAACTTCCAATATCCTAAGTGCGAAAACACCATCTTGGTCAGCAAAGTGACAGGCATCATATACGGTTCCTCAAGGTAATCCAACACGAATGTTAACTTCTTGAGGGAAGGAGCCTCTGCTGGAGCAGCTCTGGAGGGAAAGATATGATCTGACTCTTCAACCCCAGATACGCTGAGCTGCTGCAGATGTTGGTTTGGCATATCTGGGAGCTCCATGAAACCGATATGCCGAATTTCCAGCTCGCGTATAGACCCTGCCATTCGTACGACGAAAGAAACTGGAAAGCCTACGAAATTGGATACGTGCAGGGACTGTAAAGATGTCAGTCTTTGACCTTCATCGAGTCCGCTACCATGGATAAGCTTATCCAAAGCAGTGAGAAACTGATTACTAAGTCTTCCCCAAGGATACCAATCTCCAACGCTTTCCACTGTCAAACTTGTCAGGCCATCGCTGTCTCCTCTCCATTTTGCCTCACACAACATCTCTAGAATATCAGGCAGGCCCGTCTCGACTGTTGTCTCAATAACAATTGGCCTGTACATCAGACAAATTTTTAATTCCCTGATATAATTGCAAAAGGTGGGATCGGATTTCATTAAATCACGAAGTCTGAGGGATATTGCGTAGTCGTTTGAGGAGAAAATTTCAATGCTCCGGAAGAGGTACTGTCGCGCGCGGTGCGAGAGGGTGCGGGAAGCTAGCGAGCATGAGATGATTGCCTGATGAACAGAAGGCTGGGATGCTAAATGGTCAATGATTAGGTCGGTTATTTCTAGTGGGAGGGATTGAGGCATGACGAGAGTTTCTGCGAAGTGGAAAAGGTCAAGGAACTATCATTGATAGACTTCTGGATAGGGCCGGCGCAGCTATTATTTATAGTTCACAGCTTCAACTTCGACTGAGTGCAAGCTCAGACGAGTAGGCTATGACTTTTTTTGGAAATGATTTCTGTCATATTTCCCTGTTTCATTTAGTATTCTGTGGAGCACCGTGTTGTCAGATCTTAGGAACTTTTGAGCTGATATCCAGCGCTTGCTCTCACATCCAAAATCTATTTATAGGTTACGGCTCAGGTTGAGAGCGCTTCGTATCGTTAATTTTATTATTGTCGCTCTATACTCAATCCGCACAAGCAAATCTACCCCAGCCTTGTAAAAGTACCCTACTCACATATTGAGACTTTTTTATTCAAACATTCGCTGTCCTTCTTTCAGCATCGAAGAGTGCATTATATCCGTGGTCCTACCTCGTAATTTTAGCCGGAATATGAGCTGAAGATGTTCTATTGAGGGTGACAATATTCGTTTGCTTGTGGGATGCCTAGTCCAACTAGTTATCTCAAAATGTCGGATAAAAGAGCGCTCTGGTATCCTGAGTTCGTACTCGTATAACTCGTCTCGAAGAGGCCAATGCCCTCTCTGACTCAATCAAATTACTAGGCCAACAAAGTCAGACTTCGTAAGAGTCCCATGAGTTATTTCTAATTTAAGCTTTATAGGAGACGGCACTGAGGAAGTAGTAGCCATGAGGGGGTGTTGTAGCATGTCTGACGTTTTGAGTGGCCAGCTCGAGAATTGAAGCATCATTCCATTTCTTCAAGATGGGCCCCAAACTTGGAAGAGTCGATGTAGGCACTTTCCAAATCGCAATAGGATTCTCCGACCCAATATCAGGTCTGATTTTCGGAGGGTAAATCGTTTTTAGCACAGCATGCATTACGAGATTCGGAAATGACATACACATGTGCCGCAGGAATCGGGAATTTCAAAAGCGTCGTTCTCGTTGGGTGACTTACTAGTGTAAATGGAGGAAAACAACCATAGTGGGGATGAGGTATCGATATCTGACAAGACCACGGTAGCATGGTACATTCGAAATGAATGCTTCAGAGAAAATATATGGACGCTACAGACCCACATACCTGGCCTAGAATATTACGGTGACCTTCTCCAGTTCATTCTAGACATTAAAAAGTGCCTAAAGTTGCCTTCCGCGAGGCTTTCAACTCTAAAGTATCAATCCGACAGATAAATCAAGGTATATGAGCGACAAATCTGTGCAATCAGCCAAATTGGAAAGCAATCAATGAAATGCCCCAACATACCACGGTCATATCTCGAAATATCAGAATTGAGCTTTATTTTTTCCGTTCTGTCGCACATGTGCTATGTAAACTTGTTGACCCGGTAAAGTCGAAGTTCGAAGCTGAGGCACAAAAGTAATCAATGTTCGATTTATGAAGACCGTGTCAGTCAGAGCCAAACCCACCATGCGTAAATTATCAGATAAACCAGGAATAGCCGGGCACGTTTCTGCAACGTGCCCTGCCACCAATAAATTATTCCTGTCCGAACTGACAAAACTGGTGGGTCGAGGCAAACAGACAAGCCAGTTACAATTGAATTTCATGACGTGCGTTATTATTATTTGTGGGATGGGTTCAACCTGGAGGCTGGGAGAACTGCCACAAGTGGGGTTCAGAGCAACGTCATTAACAAGTATTTAGCTTCTTGTGAGATGAACCTGCCGTCACTGCTTTGTTTCATTTCCGTGGTTGAGGTATTGTTGCCATTGCAGGGTAAATGAAGGGTGGGTTATCGGGTACGTAAAGCTGCCGATGGTTGACGAAGTTGGTGTCAGACCGAAAGGGCTTGACGGTACGCGTCTCTGGATCATAGCATACAGAGGAATCAAAAGTTGAATAGATCTGCCAAAGAAAAAAGGTGTTGATTGATGAAAAACACGCTCTGCGGCGACATTCGACGCGTCTCAGGAACCCACACGTGACGGCCGGATAGGGAAGAAAAATTGACAATGTGGATAGGCAATCTCTTTATCCTGATCCGCAAGGTCCTCCTTCTCTTTCTTTCTTTTTCCTCAAGGTCCCTTTATCGATTAGTTTTTGTATATATACCCCGGCACAACGAATAAGGTTCGTTCTCTCGGCCCCCACTCCCACCCTTGCGGTTGCATTGCACGTTGCATTACACTTGTCAACGATCACACTTCTTACTCTTTTCTCTTTCTCCTTTCACCCCAGGTTGTTGTAAAAAGCAAAAAAAAAAGAGAAATGGACCTCCAAACTTTATCTCAGCTCTTCGCCACGACATACAACCCAGATCCCAATGTTCGCAAAGCTGCTGAACTCGAAATCCGCAAGGTGAGCGACTCCGTTCTGTTTCATGTGGCGCCACCCACAATCCACTCGAATCGGGGCTTCTCCCAACGCCTCAAGTCGAAAGAAGAGAGTGGCTGTTTGGGTGGCCGTGCAAGAGAAGAACATCTGTGAAATCTGAAATCTAACCTGGGTTTCTATTTTGTTGCCCGATTGTAGATTGGCAACCAGGAGGGCATGATCGCTGCCATTCTCCGAATCATCGCCGCTGATAACGTCGATCTGTGCGTGTCTGACGCGTTTTTGTTCATCTTTTCTTCTCATCCACCTAATATCCCACCTTTTCTTTTCATCTATATAGTGCAACTCGCCAAGCGTGTTCCGTTTGGCTCAAGAATCGCGTACACAGCTCTTACTCTCTCGAAGTGTCGAGAAGACCCGACCAAGTTGTCATTAGTGCCTCTGAGCGCGAGGCTCTCCGTATCAATGTGCTTCCTCTCCTTGCTGCTTCTCCTTCAAGGAGTATCTCGGTGCAGTTGGCCAACACGCTCAAGTCGATTGTTGCCCATGATTTCCCAGTTAGATGGCCTAACTTGGGTCGCGAGATCAAGCATCTGCTTACCAGCAATAATGTAAGAGAAGTTCACGCTGGCTGCGTCGCCACTGTGGAAGCTGTCAGGGCTTTCAGGTATGGTTTCACATCCAATATACCAAAAATTTCCTGATGTTTCCCTTTCGAAAGGTTCCGCCAGAAAAACGACTCCCTCCCGTCCCTCATTGAGGAACTTTTCCCTACCCTCGTTTCCATTGCCACACAGATGATGCAACAGCCCCCAAGCGCGTCGCAGGAGATCCCCACCATGCTCCATCTTATCCTCAAAGCTTACCGAACAACAATCATCATCAACCTCAGCAAGCACCAGCAAAGTGCGGAAAGTCTCGTTCCATGGGGTCAGCTCTTGTTCTCTGTGGTCAACCTCCGACTACCCAAGGAGGCAGTGCCTGAGGATGTGGAGGAGAGAGAGAAATGTGAATGGTGGAAGGCCAAAAAGTGGGCTTATGCCGTTCTGGGGAGGTTGTTCCACCGGTATGCATCCTTGTCCCTCCTTTATTTGCTTGGGCCTGACACATACCGTCTTTAGATATGGAAACCCATCTCAGATGCCTTCTACTCTCCAAGCCGAATACCTCGGATTCGCAAAGCACTTCACTACCGCTTTCGCCCCCGAGATCTTGAAGATATACTTCCAACAAGTCGAATTGTTCATCTCAAATCAAGAATGGCTTTCCAGCAAGTGCCAGTACCAGATTTTCCAGTTCTTCACTGAATGGTACGTTCATTTCTTCTATTCTTCTATTCGTCTGGCTGATTATCGTCCATTTCTAGCGTCAAGCCCAAATCGACCTGGGTTCTGCTTAAGCCCCACTTTGACAAGCTCGTGTCGAATTTCGTGTTCCCTCAGCTTTCTTTCACTGAGCAAAAGCGGGCATTGTGGGAGAACGATCCTATCGATTACGTCCGTGTTTCTCTTGGTCAGTCCTCTCTCAACCAGCCCTTCATCAATTTGACTAACTTCTCTCGTTCCAACAACAGACGAATATGAAACATTCACAACGCCAGTGGCTGCTGCCACGACCTTCCTGCTCTCTCTAGCAGGAAACCGAACCAAAGCGACCTTCCTCCCAATCCTTGGGTTCATCAACTCCATTCTGCGCGCACATGGGCCACCCGAGCAGAGGTTTGGTGCGCTGAATATGACTGCTGCGCTTGGAAGGCAGATGATGAAGCACCCCGAGGTGAAGGGCAATATGGAGCAGTTCATGTTGCAGTATGTTAGTCCGGAGCTGGAGAGTCCAGAGCCTTTCTTGAGAGCTATCGTGCGTCTTTTCTATCTCCTATCATCGTCACCGGTACTAATTGATCCTATTGTAGGCTCTCGAAATCCTGGGCACAGTAACCAAACAAGGCCTCGTCTGGTCCTCTGAAGAAATCCTCAGCAAACACTTCCAAGCCGTCTTCCGTGCTTTGGATGACGAACAATTCCCTGTCAAGGTCCAGGCTGCGCTGGCACTGACAGAGATGATCGTCGCGTATGAGTCAGGTATGTGTGAATTATTCATTGTCCGAGAAGTTCGAGGGCTGGCGCTGGATATGCTTTATGTTATTATCTACTTGGGTCTCGTCTTGTCTTGGGGAGAGGTGCCTGATTATGTTTGAACCTTGACTGATATTGATTCATTTTTGTTGTAGTTCGTACCTCTGTTGCACCCCAGGTTGGCAAGGTCATTCAAGGTACTGTGACATTTTTATTTTTATTCTTAGCATTATCCCACAGATCTGACCAGTATATTCTCTTCTGCTTTCCCTTCCCCCATTTCAATCTTGTCATCTGCCTCTGCCCGTCCTGCCGCTTGCCGTCCGTTGCTTGCTGTCGGTTTATACTTTGTGCCCCACATTCTTCTACCGGCCGGTATCCCAACTTTTAACTATCAATGTTCGACTCTCATGATGAACCTGAACTCCGATTTGGCCGCCCGAATTCAAATGAAACTTACTTGTGAATGCTAAACAACGCGGATGTCGACGTGAACGCCGTGGATGTAAACATGACCATGAACAAAATGGAACAATAGATCTGCTCAAGATGTCCGATGAGACGGACTTGGACATTCTCAACAGTAGCATGGAGGTGATGGTCGATCAGTTCCAGACTGAGCTGCTGCCAGTCGCTGCTGTGCTCACGGCTCGCTTGGTGAGTAATCAGTTATCCTCTGATCTTTTTTGGGACTGATGGGTTCATGTTTGGTTTGGACAATCTAGTGCGAGTCGTATATGCGCCTTGCGAAAGAGAGCTTGGTTCATGATCAAGTTGAGGACAGCGTTGATTTGGATGCTATACTCACCGATGTTGACGATGACAAAACATTTACTGCCATGGGTGTTGCGAAGACGATCAGCACTGTAAGGCTCACTATTCTCAGTGGCATATCGCGTTCAAGTATGTTGATGATAATATGCATGCCTAGATTATCTCTTCCGTCGACAGCTCTCCAGAAATCCTCTCCCAAATTCAAGAGATCGTCGTTCCCATCATTGTGTTCTCTCTCGATCTCAGGCTCCTTGACCTCTTTGACAACATGTACGAGTTGGTTGATAGCTTGACGTACAAGCTTAAGGCGATATCTCCTTCAATGTGGCCTGTCCTCGAGTTAACCTACAAGCTCTTCAAGACCGATGCAATTGATTTCCTTGAAGGTAAGGTGTTCAATGTCGATCACCGATCTTCCGTCAAGCCGTGATTGACCCGATTATTGATGATCGTCCACCTGCCACAGAGATGTTACCTTCCCTCGACAATTTCCTTTCCTACGGCACCGATGTGATCAAGTCCCGATCGGATTATAAACAGATGCTGGTTGATATTTACACAACGTCTATCACGAATGAGCATCTAGGAGAGAATGATCGTGTTAATGGATCCAAACTTGCTGAGTCTCTTTTACTTAATCTGCGGGGTTCTATGGACGAGGTGAGGTTTCATCCTTTAATGGTTGCTTACCAAATGTTTATTGTCTTCCGATAGTTCCTGCAACCCATTGTCGTCACAGCTCTCAATCTTCTTGACAATACTGAAACTCCCTCTCTGCGCCTCGCCAACTTGGAGGTGCTCATCAATGCAGTTCTTTACAACCCTGGTGCTGCATTGCACCTGATGGAAGTTCATCAAGCTGGCATGGCTCGTACCTTCTTTGAGCGTTGGTTTGTGGCTATCAACAATGAAAAACGCCTGCCTCGCGTGCATGACAAGAAGCTCAGTCTTTTGGCGCTCTGTTCTCTTATGGAAATGGCACCGGACGCTGTTCCTGAGTCTTTGCGGGATGGCTGGCCGGGTATCGTGGGCGGCGCATTGAAAATTTTCAAGGCTCTACCTAAAGCAATCGAAGGTTCGTTTCACCTTTATCTCTTCTCCGCCGGATGTTGAGGAAATCTCATGTCTTTCATAATGTTAGACCGCAGAAGACTTGAAACACTTCTTCAGGAGGAGTCTGATGAGGAAGAAGAAACTGAATATCAGTCGTTGAACCTGGCCGAAGACGATGGTATGCCAAGTTCATCTTCATTCTGTCTTTTCGCTTCCGGCTCACCGATCCGACTAAACAGAGGATGTGTGGGATGAAGATTCAGCTTACATGGAAATGCTTGCTAGAGAGGTATATTTTTAATGAATTATTTCCCATGCTTTCACATTCTAATGTTTCAATCATTTTCAGGGTGCGCGACTTCGAGAAAAATCAGAAAGCAACGTGAATGCCGATGAGCAGGAGGAAGACGAAGACGAAGACGATGATGAAGATATTGATGAGGAGCTCGGCTACATAAGTCCACTGGAAAACATTAACCCTTATGTTTCGTTTAAATCAGCTTTAACCAGTGAGTTTCCCGCTTGACAACTTAACCCTGGGCAGCTTGTCGGCCGCGATGCTCACCTCACTTCGCTTAGCCTTCCAAATGCAAAACGCCCCGAGTTACCAGGCAGCCACGACAGCGCTTGACATGAGCTTCAGACGCTGCTCATGGAAGTGATGCGGATAGCCGAACAGGAACAGGTCCCTCAATCCTAACGATTCGAATCTTGGGACCGGACTTTGGTGTTATCATCTGAACCCCACATTTGTTTTATAGTTTCATCGCCTATTCCCTTCATCGTATTGCCTGCAATCGGTATGCTCTTACAATATCGTTTTTTCTTCACGAGTACTCTTCATGTCATCGATGAAATTTACGAACTTACTCTCGATTGTGCTTTGTGCTTCGTGCCGCGGGCCGTCATATGGTAAGTATAGGCACTATGACTCCGAACGCAAAAACATTTCCCAGTGGCGGCTCCGTTTCACGCGTTCACCAATGTTCTTAATCGGCAGAAGGGAAAACATATCGTCATGGTGTTCTGAACCCTTTTGCTGACACCTCATCAGAGCTATGTAGAGTCTTACAAGACGGGCCGGCTCTAATTATACCGTTACAAGCTAGGCGGGCATCATTCTCTTTACTTGTACCATATCTTTTCTCGCGCGTTCAGACATTGCACTAGCAACAAAATTAAAAGTTCTGATAGAATTTCTCTCCTGGATCGAATTCTGCTATGAAGGGGCCGATCTCTGGATTGCATTGCAACCGTAACAACTTCTCTCCGTACTGGATAACATCTGGGCTACTTCAGATCTATGGCTGACAAAATGTCCGTCATTCTACCTGTCTTTTGATTTTCCATATTGCGCATGCCTGGGAGGCAGATCTCTCGGGAGTAATACATTTCGCTGTTCTCCACGACGAACTTGCAATGAACTATATCTGATCTCAAGACGCCGCGACGTCTTTATCTAATATGGGGACCACCCTACACTCCAGAAGATAGGCGCTAGATCTGGGGACATGCATTTATCATCAGCCGAACTGTCTGGGTAATTTTGGGTGGAATGTGCTCGTTTGACTTCCCTTGGGATCCACTGGGATCTAGGGCCCGACAAAGCTGCTACGGACATTCAAGACTCCGAGTCCGTACATACTCTTTGTCACGAAAGTCACTTTGGGTTCCGACTAGGCTCGATCCACAAAGGACCTACTAAAAGCGGTTGTTTACCTTCACAGGAAAGGGATTGCATGACCGGCAATCGACGCCTCAACGATGTCAACCTATTAAGGTTTTCGGACTTGTTGAACTAAATGACTAATCAGGACCACGCAGAACTTGGAAAACTTTGTCAAATTACATACCGGCTATTCCCTCGGCGTCCTATGGTATAAGGAATTGCACTTTTCGCTCCAGGTTCCGGCATCACCCTAGACCTGACTCAGATGGTTGAGGACGGTGAACTTACGACAGTGAAAGCGGTGATCAAGAAATACTTCATGCGCAGATAGCTTCCTTTGACCTTGCACGGAGCTCGAGCTCCCTGGCGGAATGCCTATCTGTTGCATCGAGCTCAGATTTGTTGCTGTAGGAGCGATCTGCTTTTTTGGTAGTAGTTTATAGTTCACAAGTTGACGTCTCTGTACTCGATTGCTACAAGTCTTCCATAGCCATGTACGATCCAATACATTATTTGAATGCCGTCATTGAATTGAAGCCAGCGTCAGACAGCGAGCTCGAACGTCAGGTAACCTACGTCGACTTCGGGTTTAAATTTTGAGCGCATGGTTATTTCTGGAGTCAAACAGTGGGTGATGAGTATCTGTTCGATTTTGTCTTTCTTACTTCTAATAGCATCGAAAAGAATATGGGTACCTTTCATATATCAGAGGTTTCTGTACGTGTGCTTCTTCTAGACGAGGACAGAGTCAATTCGCCAAGCACAAGTGATAATAATCTCAGACCTTGAGCTGCGAATGCGTTATACAACACAGGAAGGCTCTTGCTTGCAGGACTTAGGCATGATACTGCTCGATCGCATCTATCGAAAGTTAAATAATTTGTGCCTTAAGTCAGAACCACAGCGAGCAGCATACGCGAAAGCAAGGCTTTCGCAGAACCGTTCGTTTACTTTTAGATCCTTGTGTAGGACAAATTCCGAATTGTAGCGTAAGCCATTGATACCTCCTCCTTCTTCCGTGGCCAACGGCAGCTTGAAAAGCTCGAACAAATTGGGACAAGCCCGGCAAGTAGTAAAATCATTAGTAAAATAGAAAATAAAAAATAGACAGCTCTGTTCAATCAGAATCACAAACCCTACAAACCCTTCTACTGCAAATTGGAAACCTACGAATCAAGGACGCCATTCACACAGAAGGCTAATTTGCTATTCTTTCTCCCTTTGGCCTTAGTCGTATGGTGCAAGCGATTTCGGAACACCTCGGTGTCTGACCATCTCGGTGCCAGTTGATGCGGTCACAGCAAATGAAGGAAGAAAAGTAAATTAAATCCGAGTTCATTGATATCCATTAAAGCGGATGGCGGAAGGCTCAGTAGCAACATTTTTTTTATGATCCTGACGGCTTCGGCATCGAGTCTCCAAGCAAAAAATCCAAGGTACATGGACAGTCCAATAGTACGGCGGGTGGACAAAGCCAATTGCTTCTGTCCTATCTTTGCATCCTTTGTTCTTGTGCCTTTCCTTCCATTTACAGAGAGGTGAAAGCATAGCTAAAGGTACGAGTAGTGGGCTGGCATTTTGAGGAAATACGAAGGACAAAAGCAGATAGCATTGAACATGTGGCCCACAGAGTTGCATACCCCACAAATCAAGCTAAGGTCAGATTATTCAGTCATCGCCTGCGCGTTGTAGTTGATGCGGAACTTGTTCCCGCGCCGGCTCTAGTGCTTCTCGTTCTGGTCAGCTTCGTAGGCGCCTGGGAACGATCGTCCTCGCGCTGTTGCTGTTTCCCTTTGACCTTGGCCGACGCTTCCCGTATCTTCTCTTTCTCAGATTCCTGGGGTTTCCAATCCCGGAATTTTCTACGAGAAGCATTGCTTCCACTTTCTGCATACTCTGCCCGCGTGACGACGTGCTGAGCAAAGCTAGCTTGCAGAGCAAATTGGTATGCTGATTCGTATACTTCTGTGATCGGGCTAAGCAGTCGGTAAGGACGGTCAGAGAAATTCGAAGGCATTTTGTGTGGAATCCATGATTACGAGAGAATACGCACTTGTCGCATTCACATATAACCACTTCACAATCGACTGGTGCTAATGTTCGTAACTCAGATAGTCTGTTAAAGAAGGTCAGATACTAGGATGTGCGACCCGTAATGATGCTCACAGTCGATCGCGGAAACCAATAAACTTGGTATTTCCTCCAATCAAACCAATATTAGCCCAGAACATGCCTTGTAGATCGCTGGGAAGAAGTGATATACAATGGGCAATAGTAAAAGGAAGACCGGCTTGGTCTATTCCTGTAGTAATACATGTATAGTTAATCAATTTGAGTAGGGATGGACCTACATACCAATGTCATCAGGCCTGAATAAAAGCTCCGGGACTGTGAAGCGTTCGTTATTCATGACCAAAATTTGATCGGTCTCGGTGATGATATCGTCCGGCAAGCGGACACGTCCTTTCCGATTCGTTGACAAGTCGGGAAGGATATATTCCTGAACGATAGGATTGTGCTTCGGATCTATTCTGTCTGGGGACGTTAAATTTTGTACATTGTAGAACGAAATAAGGGACTGAGCATAAAGATGCTTACCGACAGATTTCTGAGTCACGCTTGAAATCCGTAGATACATAACAACACGTTTCTTTAACTTGGTTCATAATGTAGGTTTCGTCCATCATGTTCCATTGACGAAAGGAAACCAACTCTTTAAGTTGATTGGTAAGTAACTTCCCGCCAACGTCGAGCCTGTCGCACGTAGGTTAGGAACGAAGTTTGCTGTGAAAGTTAAATGAGAATCACCTCTTGACTGCGTTCCAGACAACTTTACCGTCGATCATAGGGACAACATGGGTGAAGCTAAATCCTGAGTCAATTATGATGGCGCAGTCAGGTGGTGGAAGGCCAGGCTGGGAGAAAAGGTTCCCATATGGAACAAGCGATGCAGCTAGATGGATTCAATCAAAAAACTAGGGAATGACACCTGTTGATCACATACGGGCACAACGATAGTAGGAGTCGAATTCGTACTCCTCAAATATCAGCTGATCATAGGTGTCTTGTATATTAGGTAGATTGAAGTATGGCTCCGTGATCAGCAGAGAGGATTGTGTAGTGTCGACCTAATCCGCAGCTATTTCAATACCATAAGAAAGCGCTTCCGACGAGAAAATTTTACCCCAAGGACTTCGTCTGAAAATATGCCATCCCAGACAGCTTTTTGGGCATCCCAGTCGACAAGATAGCCCTAGTTGAAATGAATGAATCAACTGAAAATAGTTCTGCCAGCTCTCAGACCTTCTCGAAGGGGAGACGGTAGTGCAGAGATGAATAATCCTTGCAGCGTGCTATCTCGTGTCCAAAATATGTCATCTTGTCCCCTTTGGACCGTACGACGGCATTTGGGATAATTCTGGAGAGCGTGTGGCTAAGAAGAGATGGCGTGTCTGAGAACGCGTGACGCTGTCCTACCTTGGTTCTGGATCCTTCCTTGCGATGCCAACCTTGATCGCAGAGGCGCCGTTGTCGAGAACGATCACTTGCTTAGCCATGAACACTGATGGCGATGGTGGTCGGGTGCAGAGAAAGAGGTGTGCCTGAGTGAATGGCCGTGGGAATACTTTTTTATCAGGGAAATTGAGTCTATTCTTGACTCTCTACGGTCGTCTACGGTTCCAGAACTCTGCGCCTACTTCAGGATCAGCCAGTCTTCTGCTTCTTTGACACTTACTTCTGCTGCTTCCTCTGCCCTAACAGCGTGCTACTCCTTCGCGAAAGGAAAACTGTTGAATCGATACGCCCCCGTCCTTCGCTCATACACTAAGTAGCCGTGGGGTGCCTTCCGTATGGCGAGCCTTACTCGTTTTCTCACTTTAATCAAACTAAAGCCACGGATTTTGCGCCAAACTCTCTAGTTTGTCTTCCTCCTGCACCTCGGAATATTGTCCATACGGATTCTCGCTCCTTAGTGGCCGCCTGTTCTTGTTCCCCTCGAATTATTTTTACCTCAGGATATGTGTATAGGAATCTGGACGTTGGAGCATCCAGAATACGCATTGTGCGTTCCCTTTCATTTAACCGGCTTTGCATTTTGGGATGCTATAATACGCCACCCGATGTCCCAGAAACGGTACTATTTGGATGCTAAAATACATTCGATCTGATTCAATAGGATCCTGTGCACCAACCGCGATGAATATTTAGTTAGGCCGACACAGGATGCCCATTTTCATTCATTTGGCGATGAGGTCAATGCAAACAGCCCTGGCCAAATCTTATCAGGTCGCGATGTACAGGCTGGAGGATCATGGTTTGGCATCAATCGGTCCGGGAGAGTTTCCTTGTTGTAAGCTATCCCATATTGGTCGCTCTCCTCCAAACCCGCTGGATGATCACACTCTGAATGCGTATAGGACTAATATAACTGAACCTGTGAAGAAATACAATACGTCTAGGGGCTCCTTGGTTTCATCTTTCCTGCAGTCCGATTCACCCCGACCTTTGGATGAAATCGGAAAGATAATACCAATGGATGGGAAGTTTGCAGGTTTTAATCTTTTCCTCTTGGCACCCACACTCGCCCCCGACAATACCATTAAATACGATTCTCTCTATGTGACAAACCATGGGGGAGGAGGCACTCTTACGTCCCGTCCACTCCGACCTGACGAAGTTTCCTGTGGGGGTCTTTCGAATGGCATTGATGGAGCAGGTGCCGAGCTCTGGCTTAAAGTACAGCATGCTACTAAGGAGTTCGAGGCCATCCTCCAAACTCTAACCCCAAACGACACAGAGTCCGAGCTCACAGATCGTTTGTTCAAACTACTTGCGTGGGTACTTTTCTCTGCTATAAGATATCTCTACCCGAGATTACACCTATGAGAATATTCTGACATACTGAGGTTTCTCCGAGAAGATGGCATCCACCAGAGGCGATCCTGCAACGTTCAGAACTGCGAAACACTGTTCAAGTCACGCCCGTACCGATAATATTAGAAGGTTCAAGGGGTGAAAACCCAGGATATTATGGGACTCGCCTGTCCACGGTCC
The DNA here is from genome assembly GCA_015501075.1 of Gymnopilus junonius. NCBI lineage: Eukaryota > Fungi > Basidiomycota > Agaricomycetes > Agaricales > Galerinaceae > Gymnopilus > Gymnopilus junonius. Next base: position 36,927 of record JADNYJ010000097.1, on the reverse strand, counting down.
TACTTGTCAAGAGGAATGGGGATGTTTTGTTCATTGAACGTGATATTTGGAAGTTGGTGGACGGCGCGCCGGCGAGGGCGGATCCCTCCAGCGAGCGTCGATTTGAATTCAAACTGGACATCAAGTCCACCATAAACAACAATTAGTTATACTACAATAGTCTATGGTATACGGGTAAAGAAGGAAATTTTCGTTTATCAATAGCGGCGAATAATAATCAAGATTGAGGTGAATAGATTATGTGAATGGGAGTCGGCACCGCTTGCGTGGAAAACGTCCAATGGGTAAATAACATACAGTGAGAAGTAGGTCAAAGAAGTATTCAACTCATGACATGATTGACGTTATACACGCCATGATGCTCAGGCGCTGGGAAGTAAGGGTTGAACCCCGCAGCCGCCATATGATTCCACTCTTGAGGAGAGACTCCCGGAGAACCAGTGTGGAATGATGCATGCCCACTTGACGCGGATAACGGGGTCATTATTTCGCTGTCAGAGGCGGGACCGCTGTCATAAGTAGGAGCGACAAGGCCGGGACTGTCGTTGCCGCTGCTTAAGAAGGTTGGTCAGGCAAAATTCTGGGTCGGCCACAAGGGAGAGGAAAAAGCGGACTCACTGCAACGTATTATTCAGCTCTACGATTTTTCGGAACAAATTACACTGGGTATTAGAAGGATGGTGAGAATATTGCCGCAAGGAATTTAAGGAACTTTGGAGAGTCTGAGAGAGGTTAATATAGGCGATACCCAATGCGGGGTTGGTGCGACAAGAACAGGCGAAATGCGACTGTGGCGAAGAGGTGTATTGTTCCCCATAAGAATTAGTTCCGTCGTCGCTATTTGACAAAGAATAGTTTCCGGTCCCGCCACCGCCGCCATCCGAATAGGAAGATGGCGCAGAGCCTTGATTTCCGTTCCCATTGTAGTGGCCACCATTGGCATTATTGCCGTGATAGGAGCTGCCATTGGTACCGTTATACCCGCCGGCTGAGCGGGGATCGTTGTCAAAGGATGAGGAATCACTGCCAGGGTGCACATCAGTTTGTAACGTATGATACCGCATGGAAGGTTGCGGAGATGGAGAAAATCGGTACAAGTGTGCATTGGCCTCTGATACAGGTTCCGTTTTGATTGGGGTCAATAATGAGTGCACCGCGCGGCCGTTGCGAGGCATGTCGTCGGATTGTTGACCTGGCGGTGTGGACTGCTGGCCAGAAAGGCGCTTCTGCAAAGGCACACATTTTGTTGCGCGTGAATGCCACTTCTCGTTCGGATCTCCGTCTCTGAAGGTGCTCTCTGCCCAACGCGGATGGGGCTTGCCTAATGAAGCACAAGGAAGGAAAAACCCATGAGTTCCATTGACGCTGTGCAAGAAGAAAATGTAACTCCACCTCTCAATTCACGAACGAGGGATTCCAACTCGGCGATTCGGTTACGAAGACGCGTGCTTTCATCGAGGGAAGGATCGTCTCTGTAGTCAGAATCACATTCAGTATCCAATTTTAGAATGGGCGCGTCGGGACACTTGCCGGAGGGCGGGATCGTCGATTTCATAGACGCAAAGACCTGTCTGAAGATGTGCGTGGCGAATGAGTGACGGAGAAGCAGAAGGGCCGACAGGGAATTACCAAGCCAAGCTGAATGCAACGTTGACAGGGACGTTTTCGGTCACACTGGCGAAAAAGGTGAGCAAAGTCGTCCCATTGTTGAAGACAGTGAGCGCGTACCTTCCGTTTGGACGTATGGCAATTCAGGCAACTTTGGGTTGTCCTATTCCTCCTCCTTTTCCTATTTTTGGGTGATTAACGGGCGTAGAGGGGACCAACGGTTAATTAGTCGGCTAGTTAAAGAGCAAGGAGTGTGGATTGGACCACTGAAGAGCACTAACCTGTGGTCGGTGTCGATGGTGAATTCCAAGTCCATTAATTCGCCCTTGAGCTGCAGTGGTTGGAAGGACTCTGGGGAGATCATGGTTAAGAGCGGAAAAGGAACAAGCGCAAGTCGAGGTTGGCCTTGCCCTTAAGTGTGTCCGGAGCCATTAAGTAACGAGGTTTGAGATCCAGCAGCAGATCTCGGCGCGTCAATGGATCTCCCGATTGGGAAACAGGAAGTGAGAAGTATTAAAGTAGTGAAAAGAACAGCTGTGCAGTTTGGTGTAAACCAAAAGCGTAATCCAAGCATTCGTAATGGTAATGGTCCAGACAACGTGTCACGATAACAAACACTGTCAATCACGTATACCCTCCACAAATGGGTAAAGAACTGGCCCTGAGGATCAGATTCCATTACCGGCAGACATGTGGGAGGGTGCCATTATATTTTGGTGTTCAAGCTTTTTACACCGGAAACTATCTTGAACGCCATTCCTGTCATCTTGCCACTTCGAGTCGCCGACTTTTCGGAACTTGCTCCGTAAAAGCCATTTGGTCCGGGTCCATTGATTCAGGGTCGCGTTCTCCTCTGAATTCGCGACTACTATAGCACACTGCCGCTTCCATTGTCCCATGAAATAATCAAAGAGAAACAGGAAAAGATAGGATACGCTCGGCATCGTCCATCGTGGAAATGCAATGTCGCCCATCCGTTTATTATCCAGTTATTCCATCGGTCAATCCTTTCATTCATTGCTTGTGCTATAATTAATAACATATCTTTGTTCTTCTTTTTAGGTGGACAGCTTTTCTGGATGGATCGTGCTCAAACATGCACTGACTAACCTCATCGCATTCTGGCGGCTGCACGAGATGCCGCGTTCTAGAGTGCTGTGTCGACAATCAGTAGAACGGATAGAATTCAATCAAACCCCATGGTGTCATGGGAAGACATACCTAGCAGACGCAGTCATTGTTTAGATGCTCTTCCGTACATTTCGCCCCTGGATTAACGACCTTCTCACTTGTTGCCACTGAATGACGACGTCCCAGGCCTGGGTCGCAATGTCTGGAGCGACATTGGGCGAGAAACGTGTTCTGGCGCGTGAATTCCTTCTAGTGGCTCATCTGAAATCAATGTATCTCTCGGAAAAGAAAACGTTCTATAGAGAGCGATGGATTATCGTCACCACCACGACGGGATCGCATCAAGCACGGATACTGACCTTCGGTGTCCTAGAAAGTGGCGCATCCTTTGCTCACCATTGAATCCCAACTCGGAATCCGGATATGTGGCGTAACACGTAAAGCCAATACTCCAGCCATGCATCTTTACTTAGGTCTCAAGTAATGTAACGAAGTTGCATTAGAGATGAAGGTATCATTCTCAATGAACGTGTCGATTTCGAGCATCTAGAATTGCGCAATCTCCCGCGGAAGACGGGGAAACGGACTATATTGGGTCCACCATTCAAACCTTCCAACACTTCGGGCGTATCGGTAGGTCAATCTCGATCGCTTTCTTTACCAGAGAGCTAAGTCGAGCGCCTCGAAATTATGAAAACTCCAATGCCCGATGTGATAAAGCCTTGCAGGATATTTAGAGAGCTGATCGAGTCATTGATGACCACTTTAGATAGGGTGTCCCAACGATTTGCGGTGGAGAGCCTGATATGATTGAAGATTCCTTCTCATCTCTTCCTAGCCATGATAATGCATGAGTCATATTCCTCTCACTCACTCACAGTCTGTCTACACTTACCTCTCTCGTGTTATATTGTGAAATACAAGCGCTGAAGGGTGCCACAATCAGTCAAGTCTGGAAGTCGAAGTAGACCAAAGGGTACTGGCCTGCCAAATACGATGCGATCAGAATCTGTGATGGAGGAATGGCAAGAACTGGGAAGAGCTTGGCTTCGACTTAACTTGAGCCCCTGATCAGGCCTTGTGACGACCGGTTGACGTCGTGTAAGATATCAAACTCAGTCCAATCAGTCATCCGCCATCACAGAACGTCTAAGTGGTGGGAACCGACGCTGTTCTTTGAATAGCTCCAATGAAAGAAGGAGGAATGGTTGTTCCTACCGATCGTAAGCTCTGCGAATACCCACCGAAAGGTACATATTACCTGTCAGAACCCATGCGAAACTGGCATAAAAGGAAACTCTCTTTTTTCGGCTCGAATTCAAGGATCGCGCTGTCCTGGGCAATTCTGTAATGTGCTTTCAACTAGCAATCAAAGCCTGTACGAGAAAGTTAGCTTGTCTCGGGAAATAATGTCCAGGGGCTTTGGACAATTGGCCCGAAGACGACTATTGAATGAAATCATAGCGTCCGTAATTATTGAGCAAGAGATATACAATTGTCTGGATCCAGAATCCTTCCAAGAGAACACAAAGTCGTGAAAAGATGAAGATCAGAGTGGAGTTCGCCGATTTTGGGTCAGAGCGCATCGGGCATATTTCCAGATACCTTGTCTCACCTGCAGCTAGTGGACAATGTCCCGCATAGATTTCAGAGATAGGATCGGAGAATCGTGCTAGAAGTACACAGTAGGGTAGCCTGGAGGACCTCTTGTGGAAAGGACCCTCTGTAAGATGCTGTATACTCTATGTCTGTATCGGTTATCAAGATAAGAGCCTCGGGTATTTCCTGTAAGATCTCAAAACATTTGCTTATACGCATCTGATTGACATCCCGCCCTCTCATTCCTGATCCCATCACGACCCAAAGCGAAAATGCCCGGCCAGGAAAAAGACACTAATTCCCTAAATATTTAGTGGCATCGATCAAGACTGCCTCGGTCACACCGGGACGTAAATGCGAACGTACGCAGCGCCCCTTGCGACCGGGTAGATCGCGGAGAAATAGAGGGCGAAATTGAGCCATGTATGGGCTCACGAAATGATGATAGTATTTCCAGAGCTGTATTTCCAGGCTATGATACTCGTATAATTATTGCAGTAGAAGAGCCGTCAAGTCGCTGACAAGTAAAAGTGTTTTCAATAGAGTAGCAGGAACGAAAAGAAATCAATGCAAAGATGGTATTGGCAGATGGCAGGCATACCAGCAAAGAGGTACTAGACACGCATATTTAGTAGAAGTGCCGGCGTCTTTTGGCTTCAAGTTACCGTTAATTAGCGAGCATGGCAAAGAAAAGTACACAGACAGCAAGCCAACCAGCCAAGAAGACGTCCAAGTTACGGAATGAGCGATGTAATTTGGACTTAGAACGATTTCAAATTTTCGACAAGCAAGAGAAATGTCAAGAGATCAGAGGCTAAAGCGGAACTAAGACGACCCGAGAAGTCGATGACAATCACAACCAAACAAAGCTTGTTTGTTGCCAGTGACGTCGACAGTGAGGCTTGCTCAACGTTCCTTCACCGCAACCGACACAATCAGCAGCTCTCTCATATTCTAGCTTAATTCTTTGACATAGGAGCTATAGAAGTGATCGAGAAGAATACTTGAATTCGAGTTCTTGTGATCGGTGAGAATTCTTGTGCTATGTTCAGTTTCTGTGGCTGAACCTTGGGTTTTTGGCTAGACAGAGGAATTCCACGGATCATCATGGTCTCACCTAACGAGAACTCCGACTTGTCTCCTACTTCCCCAGGAGAGGATTCAGATGTCATATTGTCAAATATAGCTGAAATTGACCCCGAGGCAGAGCCAGTCCCGGGCCTCAATGGAGTCCCCGTTCGATGTACGTTATTCAACATGCGGCCTTAATTGCAGAAAGTGTTATCTGTTTCGTAAATATTGACTTTTGAGCGCATTTTTATAGGGTACGATGTATGTGGCGCTCTCCATTTATCCAATTCCACTCTCCTTGGTGAGACCTTTGCAACACTGACAGATCATTTATTCTTCAGGCCGATCGCACAGAATCTTACACGCGAATTACACCTTTCCAAGAGAAACACGACACAAGTATAGAGTGCGTGTTCTTTTTTTTCCTTTTTACCTTCTTTTTTTATTTGACAAATTGCGATCATTTTCGAGCGCTGACGTCGTTTCTTAGGTTTTTTTATAAACCAATAACTCTGTCAGCGCTTACGTGTGGTTTGGTCATCTTGGCGTATGTCGCCATGACACAGGATGTTTTGGAGGAAGGAAAAGACAAAAGACGGGTGTATGTCTCCCGTTGTACTCGTCGGCTCGTTCGTTCACTTACAGTATGTTGTCCCAGAGGAGCATATGCTGCAATTGCATCATTTCTATTATTTGCAATGATCCAATTCCGTGATGGGCCATTTATTCGTCCCCACCCATCCTTCTGGCGCGTAATATTGGGTGTTAACCTGCTCTATGAGTTAGGATTGGTCTTCTTACTGTTCCAAGATCTCCATACTGCTCGGAACATGATGACCTACCTCGATTCTAACCTCGGAAAGCCTCTTCCGGAGAAAAATTATGCAGAAGACTGTGCATTAACCACGAAGAACCTCTGGGTATGTTAAATTAAGTACAGGCTCTGTTCTAAACTGACTGAGACGTCAATCAGAATGCCTTCGATATTTTCTGCCTAGCTCATACTCTAGGTTGGTTCGGGAAGGCGATGATTTTGCGCGACTACTGGTTTTGCTGGGTAATTATTTTGAGTTTTATCACTCCGCCATACCTTATGGATCGAATGATGAACTAGATCCTCAGTATTGCTTTCGAATTGGCAGAGTATAGCCTCCAACACCAACTGCCGAATTTTGCAGAGGCATGTCACTTCAAGCTTGGATGGTTCTTGTCACTGACATACAGTTCTTAGTGCTGGTGGGACCATGTACGCCTAGTCCACAAGGGACAATATTTCGTTTCAATATTTTGACACGCCAAGCAGTGGATTCTGGACGTTCTAGTATGCAACTGGCTGGGTACATATTTGGGTACGTTCAGTTAACTTCCACCCCCGAGTCTAGCCTAACGGTGCTTTTTGCTAGGAATGAAAGTGTGTCAATATTTCGAAGTCAAGGTATGACCATGTGACAACTTCTGTAACGCGTCGGGCGTTAAACATCATGTCTTGTAGCCTTATGAGTGGCGCGGATTCCGGCAAACGCGAGGAATCCGGTCAAAGGCAAAGCGAGTCCTAAGCCAGTTCTCTCCGCACGACTTTACGGCCTTCAAATGGGGAACGGCCACGGACTTCGTTCATTTCTTCACTGTCGTCTTACTCCTTGCAGTATTCTTGGCTGCGGAACTCAATCCTTTCTACCTCAAAGTAAGTGTAAATGAATGGTTCTTTTGGGATATGAAGCAGACTAAAGCTTCTGGTAATCCTGCATAGAGCCTGCTATGGATGGAACCGGATCATCCCATTATCATCTTAAGACTAGCCTTCGTGTTCCTCTGTGCACTACCGGCCGTTCGAGAACTATATCAGTACATTAACGATCCGCGGTGCGCTTGGACAAGGTTTCATACTCCTAACGAAGTTGACCGTTCCTTTACCTTTCCAGACGCGCTGTGAGAATGGGTCAACACGTCTGGCTACTTCTTGCCACTATTTTGACTGAGTTATTGGTAATTACAAAATGGAGTAAGGGCCAGTTCGCAGAGCCTTTGCCGACCAAAGTTAAATGGGGCTGGATGATTGGAGCTACTCTTCTCATATTGTATCCAACTGTTCAGGTGAGCTCTCGCCTCATTGATTTTTCTCGAACCTTTTGCTTTTCCTTTCTTCGTCTTTTTACTATTTCTTCTGGTTTGCCTATTTCCCTGCATGACGGCTGATTGACGTTATACAGTTTGGAGTACCGAGTGCGAGAAGATACATCCGGAAGCACCAGAAGAAAGGGAAACCAAAAGCGTTATGATATTCAAATGTTTATATCATCATTACTTATAGGATTCATTAATTTCCTGTATGTCAGTGTACGTTTGCATTATTATATTAACCTCAGCTCACTCACACCCTAAACTAAGTATTTGTTATGATCTTTTTAAAGACGTCCTTGTCTTGCCTTGTTATCGAATCATCTACCTTGACGTGATCGATCGCGTGAGAGTCCCGAAGAGAGCTTGTTGGTATGTATGAGGATTTATGCTACCGTGTGTGCATTAGCTTTCCTCCGTCCTTTGTTGTCGGATGATAAGCGTGTCCGAGTGGAAATTTCCAGGAACGGAGTACACTACATTCACGCTTGCAGCTCATCTCGTAGGATCGTTCTCAAAGCTTAGCCGTGAAGCCTAATGGGTAGGATCAGTGTTCGCTACATCTCCACTGCGGTAGCTATTTTCCTTTCTTTGTTTGCATTTCCGAGACAAATAGGACCGCGTCTGAACTGGTTTACGCCTCCGGAAGAAGCTGATGGTGGCCACAAGTTTTGAAGTCATGGGTCCAGAATTTGTCCATCGGAGGCGTAATGCTTGGTTCAATACTTACACATGGAATGGACAAAAATATATCGCCTGGACAGCCTTGCCTCTGTGGGGTACATTGCAATATACACAAAGATACTGCGACTTGATTCATAGTGAAAGCCCTATTCCTGCTCCCCGCTTCACACACAAGTACAAAGACGGCCTTTCCAAAAATTCATCTCCGAATTCCAGAACATCTTGGTTTGTTCCACCTGCGAGTATCATGATTATGTACAAGATTTGCAGCTTTTCGGGCAGAAAGACGTACACTGCCATGCATACCTAACTTACAAAACACTTATTAGAGAATCTCCTTGCGCGGGGGATGTTCCAACGCCCACAGGTTTGTACTCCTGAAAGAGGTACAGGCACAGCTATCTTATCTCTACCCCATCTTGGCCTGGGGTATCGCGCTCTGATCATAAGGCCCCTTTCCCATGGAGGGTTTGGGACTCAACATAGTAAATAACCAAATTTGTGAAATTTCCTCCATTTATCTGATCAATCTCATTCCCGGGTAGAAGGCTCACGATCCTCGGAGGTCAGGGCTGTCTTTTTCTGAACAATAAACTCTATCTTTCTGTCGTCTTTGGCTTATGTCCGGTTGCTGTCTGCAAATTCGAGTGACCCTAAATGAGGGATATTCACGTGATACTTCAGCAAGCCTCCATTACGTTATGTATTTGGTCGTAGCTTTCAAAGCAAAGTTGGTTCACAGCCACATCATTCCCTTCTTGACTCCTTCCGTCGTCGTCCCTGACGGTGTGCTCGCCCTTTTCTCTTTTACTACTACTCTAATATATAAACAAAGCCCCAAATGCCTCGTGCTGAAGGTAAGGACTCTCTAGGTTCATGGTTATGCTCTCCATTAACGATCTTTCGTTTGACAGTCGGAACCCCCAAATATGTGGCTAACAAGATGAAGTCAAAGGGTTTGCAACGTCTGAGATGGTACTGTCAAGTCTGCGAGAAGCAATGTAGAGATGAGAACGGATTCAAGTGTCATGCTGCTTCAGAGTCGCACCTTCGCCAGATGCTGGTGGTTGGAGAGCACGCTGGTAGTCAGATCGCCAGTTTCTCCAGTCAGTTTCAGCATGAGTTTGTCTCCATGCTCTCAAGAAGGTGTGTTCCCTGAAATTTTATTAAAACAACGTGTCTTATGCTATGCTTCTTGTCGTCTCGTCTTAGGTTTGGAACGAAGCGCGTGCGAGCCAATCAGGTGTACCAAGAATACATAGCCGACAAAAGCCATCTCCACATGAACGCCACACGATGGGTGACCTTGACTGAATTCGTGAAGCACCTTGGACGGACGGGTGTGGCTAGAGTGGACGAGACGGAGAAGGGATGGTACCTTGCATGGATCGATAATAGCCCGAAAGCTCTTGCTAAAGCGGTGCGTTCATGTTATCTTTGTTGTCTCTCTTGCTGTTCTCATATTTCATGCAGGAAGCTGCTCAAAAGAAAGATCGGGCGACTGTTTCAGACGAGCAAAGGGAGCGTCAGCTTATCGCAGAACAGATTGAACGCGCAGCGGCTGACTCGACCACAGAACGTGGCCCTTCTCCGGCTGAGGTCGAGGAAGGCTTAAAGCGTGACGAAAGTTCGGAGAAGGTAGTGCTGTCCTTCTCAGTTAAACCGACCGCACCGGTAGCGCTATCGGCTCCGACCGGTCTCAAGTTAAATCCCTTGAAGCCAGCTGTAAATCCCCTCAAAGCTAATCCATTGAAGCGTCCAAATGTGTTCAAGTCAACTACACCGGCGGCTTCTTCTGAGAGTGGGGGCAACTCAGTTAATGAGAAGAAGCGATCGGCACCGATATCTGCAGCGGAGAGACTCATCCTCGAAGAGCAAGAGCGGAAACGGAGAAGAATGGACCGGGATAACATGGCTTGAGGTTCTTTTCATCTTGTATATTATTTATATCTGTACTCAATTGACAACATATTCTTCATGTTCTGTAATATCAAACTCGTCGATACATTTGGGAAGATCGACCGATTTCTCCACCTTAAGGCCTCCAGGAAGAGAAAGGGTGCATACTTATAGCCGGTTTACCTGGAGAGATTTTCTTTCTGCCTCTCCCACGGAAACATACCCGTCTTCTCGGTGAACACCCCAGTCTCCCAGCCCGTTTTTACCAACTCGTCATCTACACCGACTTCGAGGGTACTCTCACCGGTTACTTCTTTACCTCAATTCAAGAACCCACATCGGTTACATGTTCTCAGGAAGGAGAGATCATTGCGTCGCTATTCATCCAGACACTCCTTGGAATGACTGGTGATCATGAAGTGCTCTATATTCCGCAGAGCCTTAGGACCTTTTCTGACTTGCATGCTGGATCTCCAATTAATCGATATGGTTTCTATAGCGATAGGAACCCTTGACCATTGCACCATTCTGCCACCTGGAAGACCTGACGCGTGCGGATACCTCTTCCTGGAGAAAGCGAAGCGTTAACTATCATTGTGCCCACCTCGGTAAACCTCGCTTGGTCATCAAACCTCTACACAAGAATTGCGCTCGACTTCAATGCAGGGATTGTCGGGTCGGGGAGTCGACGATGCTCATAGCTACTGGGATGAGCTCAAGGGGTCAAGCTCATAATTTCAAAAGATACTTTTCATAACAAGTTAACGGAGCTTCGCTAGCCACGGGGTATTATCTTTTCGAATGACCTTTTCGAATGACCTTTCCTTTGACCTCAGGTAAAAAAAGAGACTCAAAATTGCCCTTCAGTCATGACTTTAGAGTATGCAAAAGGCCAATCCCCGTGATCCAGCGTCCGTTATTGCCATCAAATTCACTCATAAACTGAATGAGATGATGAATGGTAGATGAAACAAAGGTCCCGGTCAAAGTTCATATCATGCATGTGCACTTGGTTGGATTGTTTAATAATGACTCTGCTCAATGGAGCATGGAGCGACACTGCTGGCAACAGGTTATTTAAGTAGACTAAAAATGATTAAAAAATAAATTAAACATGTTTACATGTTTTTGACCATTTTTTGAGTTCTTGAATCTATTAAAAATGATATATTTTAATTCTGAAAAAATATAATACAGATCCTACCTGTATTATAAAGTTCTTAGCCCCACAGAATCTAAAGTTTACATCGTGTTTTTGTATAGACAAAAGCTTTTGTTAAATTTCACATTCACAATTTCTTTTGTTGTCTCGTAAATGATAAATTTAGCAAGAATTTTTGTTGCTGGATAAACAAAAAGAACAATGTTTCGCACCCAAACTGAATTGAAAATATTTTTAACTTATTTTAAAGGGACCAAAACTTGTCTTAAATACTACAATTGACAACGAGAACAATAAAACAATAAACTCTACCTTTCTGTCACCATTTTTGATCAAAAAAATTTAGCACAAGTATTGCATTTAACAGGCCTATAAATATGCTAAAAATGAAGTGTTTGACAAAAGAATTTCTGTACCAGCAATTGTTGAGTTGAAAATAGATTTTATGTGACGGAAAAGCAGACCAAGAACATAAACATGTTTAATTTATTTATTTAATCATTTTTGGTCAACTTAAATAACCTGTTGCCAGCAGTGCGAAGGAATAGAAAACAAAGGACCCTAAAAATAGATTCGACAACTCGGACCTGACCCAGAGTTCGAGTATGCGCGCTCGAAATTTGCACAAATATGAATAGGTAAATTAAATGAATCGAGAGTAGGAGCTGTCAGGGTTAGGTGGTGAATCCTGAACGGGGTTTTATAACTAAAGTATAACGCCAGCTTGTCATACAGACAAAAAGGTCGGGATATGTAGCGCCAAGACTGATTCTATCAGTCACACGCGAGAAGTGAGCCTCGCAAACGTGCTGTCCCGTAAATTCGCTAGAAAGGACATTCATCTATGTAGCATCGTCGCAGACTCGCAGTAACTTCATTACCATAAGTGGTCGTGAGTCTCGGGTGGTTCTCGGATGGATCAGAGCCGTGTACTGGGAGTCGCTTGGACAATGCTCTTATCTGATCACATTTATCCACTTATCAGGTGGCTTTATGAGCATCCCAGAAACTGGGCGCGAGTTTCGCTTTGAAGGATAACTGGATTGAATCAATGATGGATGGATGGATGGATGTTAGTTTGAGGTTGCTGTACGAACCTAGGGGCAATGGAATGAGTGAGAATCATGCAAGTCGTATGAAGGAGATCCAGCAGAAATTCCGTCCATAGAACGTTCCACCCTCCGTCTCCTGACCGTCATTGGCCTTGCGATGTTATAATTAACGACTTCATGTGATTTGAACACCCCGGCCATTTGACGTACTACTACATGGTTAGAACATGGTCAGAGTTTTTGCAATTCACCTGCTTCTTCATCGTCACCGATTCACCGGTATGTCATCAACGACTCTTCCATGGGGGTAAGATTACAAATCGAGGGTTATGCCCTCCGTAGAACAAGCACAAACCTGCGTGGTTTGTCCTGAAAATCAGAAGATCTTAGGAAGAAGTTCTCGCAAACGTCTAGAGGCACCGAGAGTGGGTTCCGAAGTTCCTACGTAAGAGATCTGTCGTCCGTAAGTGGGATGGACACAAAGTCTGTGGAGATGGAGTAGACCCTTCCACCTTTTTCCAAACGGACATAACATACCCTCATTATTGACAGGGTCTCGGCGTTCGGAGATTCTCAGCGCGCGAACCAATGGTGTCCAGAATTTTTCTAAAAGGACTGTGGAAGGTTGGCCAAGGGTATAATTGTCGATGACAGAAGGAAGGAGAAAAAACACAAGCATCCCTTCGAAATCGGGAAATAATGGAGCCAGGTATTTGGCGTGATGGTGGCGGGTTATTAGATTCGAATTCTGATATTTTTTCCTTGATAGCGCTCGGGATGTAGATATTTCGGAGACTTTTAGTAAATTTATCGTTCTTGATGGGCCGAGACGACAACATCATGGGTGACGGTGACACACCGAATTACAGGGTCTAAACGGACCCGGCAGCGGTCGGATTTGGCCGCTATTTAGCAAGTGACACTGGTGTAAATATAATTTTAAATATGGTGGCAGTGCTCAGGTTTACCCATAAATAGGCTGGGTATTTTCGGCACGAAAAAGAATTAAAAAATAGAGAAAAGGGGGAGATTCAAAGAATTTGAGAAACGGTCAAAATCTCTTCGGCACCCTCTTCAATTGTTCATAAATCAGTCCATCTTTTTACTGAGCTCACGCAAGTGTCAATTTTTTCTTCTCGCGCTGACGCGCGAAGTTGATGTGTGATAAGTAGAGCCCAATGTGGCCGGATTTTGCCCTTGAAATGGCTGCCCCACTTATGTGGATATTCTTCACGTCACCTTCTTTCATAGTAGTTATCTGGTCCTCATACAAAACAGCCACCCAGTGAAGCCCAATGTGACTATCTGAGCTGTAGCAAGGGTTAAATCTCTAATTTTGCTCTAATTGCAGCTTAGGAAAAGAGACTGACAGGTAATTTTTTATTCTGTACCTGTTCAAACACATTCAGGTTCATGTTCTACAGATTTAAATTTTTATCTGGATTTTCTGCATTTTTATAACAGCCAGATGGTGGCAGAGTATGCGAGGAGTGGGCACCCAATCACGTGCCAAGTTATCTGCCATGGCAGATAACTTACAACGTTTTTGGTTTGTTATAGCAGCTCAACCAAAAAAATAATAATTTTAAACCAGCAGAACTACTTAGAGCATGCTACTATACGTGCTTGAGAACATTCAGAGCACATATTTGAAAACTGACGCTTTAAATCTTCAGAAAAGACTGTCGAGTTACCTGCCCGGAGGTTGCCGGGCAGATAACTGGCAGATAAATACCCAGCCGAACGATCGGTCAACCAGTGCTCATGACCGACACGGCGAGGACAATGCGTGATTGGTTTCAGAGCTCAAATCCGCACGACCATGTCGTCCGAATTCCACTCCGGAATTTTTGTCCCTGGTGCTTCATAACTTAAAGTTGCCTCGAAGCAGCTTAATAATTATGTCCCTCCCGAGTCCCAAATAGCTCCCTGATGGTTGCCTATAAGTTACAATGCAGGCTCCAATCCAGTAACAATTTTCTTGATTTACCCAGCGCGATCGACCGTAGGCAATAGTATTTAGCTCGCACTGCGAAATGTTGGATTTGAAGGAATTACTTGAGTGCGCCTGGAGGCCCTGGACCATTATACGTTGCTGCCATAACATTCTCGCGCGCCTAAAGTTAGGTCTGAGGTTGTATTGATGATAAAGAGAATATCCAGTGTCTTGCCTTAACCTTCAGGTGTGATTGTAACCACCCGTTAATCACCTTCGAGACTTTCAAGATATATGTATTGCTGTACGTTTCAAGGAATTTGCACCAATGGATATCCTCTAGCTTGCTCACTTTTTTTTCTAAATACCTGCGCATTCATTGCCAGGTCCATAGATATCTTACAATGTTTGAAGGGCGTGAGGAGTGGGGTGGCCTGAGCCTCAAGGCGGCCTGCAGTCCGTTCGGAATTAAAGCCGCATTGTGCCCAAGTTGTGCCGAGGAAAGGCCCAAGCCTCATTCAGTGAGCTGCCGGCAGCGGCGACTTGGAATAAATTATCTTCAATTTCATAAGGTTGCACAAAAGCTCTCTCTTTTCCAGCTAAACCATCTGTAACGTACTACGCACCCAGTCGTCGAAATATCCAAAGGTTCGGAAAATAAAGTAAGTGTCCATATGGGGAAATAAGCCGACCCCCGAAAGCCTTAGTGCGGTGAAGTTTAATGCTGACCGCAATGGATCTCGTAGGGTCTTCTCTCGCCGCTGTTGCCTTCTACCATGACCCACTACGACGCCCTGAAGGAAGAGCATGAGCTCTCGCGAGCCCCTTCTCCTGCCTTTGACTCTCAAAATGATCTAATGATCCATGGGACAATCAGCTAATGAACATGGTAAGCTCATGGTGTCAAGTACGCGTTTTCTAGAACCTGGCACGCTTACATTCTCTTGGGTTGATACACAGTATCGAGGTTATCGCGACGAACCTTCCCCAGGCGAGAGATCAGCGTTAGAGCAACCTGACGTACCCTTACCCTACCGCGAGCCCTTGAGCTCACGACGGATGGCCCAGGCGAAGAGCAAAAAGAGGACATATGCCCTGATTGGTTTATTCGTTGTGGTTGTCGCACTTATTGGACTCGGCGTTGGACTCGGCGTGGGGCTTACCAGAAATAAGAAAAATTCAACACCTTCAACAGCGTTTAGTGGCGGAAACACTAGTACGAACACAGGCAGTGCGGGTAAATCGAGTCCTACTGCTTCACCATCAGCAGCGACATCTGGAAAGACTGGCAGCAGGATTACGATGGAAGATGGCACGAGCTTCGTGTATACCAATACCTATGGTGGCGACTGGGCTATGGATCCGAAGCAGCCCTTCGCACCCGGTGGGAAGGCTCAAAGCTGGAGTCCACGAGTGGGTCAGGATACGTGGGTGTGGGGTACGGATGTCATCAAAGGTGTCAATCTGGGGTGAGTACGCGGTTTCTTATGACAATAGTAATCATTAACAAATCATTTATTTCAGTGGATGGCTAGGTGAAGTACTCGAATACCCTCATTCGACCTCGAATTGACATTCTTTAGTGACTGAGCCGTTCATTGTGCCAGCACTATATGAAGAATACATCAATAGCTCGAAAATCCAGGTCATTGACGAATGGACCCTTTCTATCGCTATGGGCAGTGATCTGGCCAGCAAAATGGAGGATCATTACAAAACCTTTATCGTCAGTTTATTGCGCTTGGTTATTGTACATTCTCTGATATTCTCTTTAGACGGAGGAAGATTTTGCTGAAATTGCAGGTCAGCTCTTGGTCGTTTATCATTATGTGTTTTTCACTCTTTGTAGCGGCTGGGCTCAACTGGGTTCGAATTCCGATCGGATTCTGGGCTATCGAAGCCATAAACGACGAACCTTTCTTGGTCGGGACTTCTTGGAAGTACTTCCTCAAAGCGTGAGCTTCAGCTTGTTGGATGAGTACTTCTATGGCAAACTTGCTCATCCGTCGACGTCTCTTGATAGGATCGAATGGGCTAGGAAGTACGGGATCCGAATTTACCTCGATCTTCATGCTCTTCCTGGAAGCCAGAATGGATGGGTGAGTCAGTATGACGTTTTGGCGGGTCCTTCTCACCGTTTCTCCTTAGAATCATTCAGGAAAAAGTATGCATTTTTTTGGTCTTTCATTAAGCTTGCACAAATTGACAAGAGTATCTCTTTGATAAGCTGGATCTGTGAATTTGTGAGTATTTCCCGAGTCCACGGTCTCCTAGCATCATGCAAATATAGACATGCGCGCCACTAATTGCTTTCCATCTTACCTTTCCAACCCATTCTTTGCTACTTGGCAAAAAATATAGCATGAACGGAGTCATGGGTATCGCAAATGCCCAGCGTACGTTGACTTACCTTAGGATTATCACAGAGTTCATAAGTCAGCCCGAATATCGGGATGTTGTCCCCATGTACGTCTTATTACTTCACAAATTAGAGTACCACTCTAACGTGATCCGACTGTAGTTTCGGCATTGTAAACGAAATCCTTTGGGCGACAATTGGGCAGCAGAGCATCCAAAGTTACTATATGGAGGCATACCAAACCATCAGAAACTCAACGTATGTTGTCGTCGTTGCTGCTTGTCTCCTTGTATTCCATTTTTATCGCCACATGTTTGGCTGCCTTTCCGGGCTCTCCGCTGTCTGGTTGTCTTTTACTTTGTGTTTCGCCTATAAGACGATCTTGTATTCACACGACTTACTTCTTCTGTAGAGGAGTTGGATCTGGCAATGGCCCATATGTCGCTATCCACGAGGGTTTCCAAGGGGTACGGCTGTTCCTCGGTTTATTCGCGAATTGATGTCCCAATTTACATTTTTCAATTCATGTAGGTAGCCATCTGGGAAGGGTAAGCTAACTTGTCTTCACACTAATTCCTCTGGCCCCATTCCTCCATTTGAACCTTCTGACGAAACATTCTTTTTCTGTAGCTTTCTAGCTGGTGCCGATCGCCTGGCTTTGGACCAACATCCGGTAAGTAGGATTTCGATCGGCCTCTCTGTTGGCGAGGGACATAGCGGACAACTAACACTTGACATCACAACGCTTATCAAAACGTTAGTACCTGGCATTCGAGGGCGACACTACCGACACGTACGTTTTGCTATCCTAGCAATACCGCAATTGGTGATATTGTAACTTATATTTAACCTCCTTCTTAGGCCTGAGCAAATGGCAGCCAAACCATGGTATGTCCCGCCGCCCAACTGTTCAAATCATAAATTGCTGTCCAGCCCTTCCGTTTGGGGATTTACCGAACTTGCCTGACTTCTATTTCTCAGTGGCTGGGCGATCGCGACGAATCAATCCCAAAAAGCCTTTGGAGTGACACTCGGTGGAGAGTTCTCAGCTGCTATCAACAACTGTGGACTATGGTAAGTGGTGCCTTTCCCCGGATCTGTGGGAGGTTCACTTTTTATCCGAGCATCTGACCAGGAGCACTGTTTTTTCTATTCCTTCGCAGGTTAAATGGAATTGGTTCCAGTCCCAGTGGCTGCGAAGTTTGGGATAACTGGGCCGTGAGTATCTTACCCCTTTTTCCAGGGAGCAGCTTTTGTAATTGGATTGGAGGCAATTGGGTTCAACTTATCGCTTGAGCTAACTGGATACTATTCATAGGCATATACCCCTGCCACGACTGCAAGCCTTTTGGATGTAACCCTTGCTACCATGGATGCTCTTCAAAATTTCTTTTTCTGGACCTGGAAAATCGGCAACTCTACAGTCCTTGGGACGTCGTCTTCTCCAATGTGGCACTACCGACTGGGCTTGCAACAAGGCTGGGTTCCTAAAGGTGCATTTCTCAGAGGTCATGTCCAAACACTTAAGCTAACTCGCGTCCTCAAGACCCAAGGGATGCCGCGGGCCACTGTGCATCAGTCCTTGGCTCAAGTCAAATATTTGACGGGAATTTCCCGTCGACAGCGACCGGAGGCGTGAGTGTCTGTATTGTGTCCGTTCTTCTCTTCGTTCTGATCCGACGTCTTTCCCTCCGGTATTCTTTTTCAAAGGCTGGTGCGGGTACCATCAACCCTGTTCAAAGCGCCTCCCATACCTTCCCTCCTGCCACTATTTCCCCGTCCTTCTCAGGAACTCAGGTTGCCTTGCTGCCGACTTATACACCCACGGGATCCTTGAAGACTTTGGCAGTCCCCACGTTTACGGCGGCCCCGTCGGCTTCCGTAGGGACAGGTTGGGTCAACCCCGGTGACAACGACCCCGCCTACGTGTGCGTCTAAAGTCTTCCCTTCTTCTCTTCTTTAGCTCACGTCGTCTTCGCCGCTCAGACCTATCTCTGGATGCCCATATCCCGAGTAAGCTGTAACGCTATCTTTTTTTTCGATATTAATATCTTACTTGTGTCTACTCTATAGTCCTTGGAATGCCGTTAATGCCTCTCTGCCAACCTCAATCTGCGCAGGCCCTTGACCGCGGTCCATTGCGTTGTCACGTAATGACGATTCATGCTACTGACCTACTTAACACCGTGCTTTGGATTTTCTGCATTTCCTACATTTCGGTCAAAAACACTGACAATAGTTATGATAATTCTTCCTTATTATTAACATCGACTCTATAGTCGATTTCTGCTTTGTAATTTATTTACGGATGGACCATATTTCTTGATTTTTAGGTATTTAGGTAGTAGCCTTCATGGTCCGGACCTGACATCTATTGTCATCATTACTGTCATTTTTCTTTCGGACTTTTTTCAATCCAAGTACACATGGTTCCATTTGTACGTAGAACTTACTCCAAAGGTCCTCGATACCCCCCAGCGACAATTTTAGTGACTGTCTGATGATGCAGAGGCCATTACATGGCTTTGCGGGGCTTTTCTGGCATACAATTCAATTGGATAAATTTTGAGACTTTAATTATCAGTTACAGCGACTCTCTGAGGAGAATTTACCCATGAGATTCCTAATGATAAGGCACCATAGTAGAAATGTCAGACACACTCGCCAGCTGATGATGGTGAGAAGGTCAAGCTTTTTCTTCGGCCATTGCATATAGTGTACTCTTGTCTCCGCTTCCGTCAACCAACGCCCTGAGCAGCCATCTTCTTTCTGAAGAAGCACACTAGGCCTGTCAAATTCACCCTGTAGAGGACGATGAACAAAGTAATACAGTAGAAAAATGGATTACTTACGATTCGACCATTGTCCAAAACCATCTTCTTTTTTGTCAGCACCATAAAATTGGGAAAGTTATGCAATTTACAATTTTATCAGCGTCCATTATTGTTTGAAGTCGATGCGCTACCGTAATAACGGTCACATCCGATGGCAGTTGGTGCCGTAACGTCCTTTGAATCACCGAATCGGTTTTGTAATCTTGTACATGCAACAGACCACGTTAGCAAGAGCACATGCTTTACAGGACTTAGACCGAAAATAATACCAATTGCAGATGTCGCTGAGGAAGATCAAATTCAGTTTGAAAGACGCCACAAGAACCTCGGGTTGACCAACCTTCGTCCAGAATAAGCAGTTGCTGCCTCGAATCATGGCTCTCGCAAGGGCGAGTATTTGTCTCTGACCGATTGATAAATTGCTCCCACCGCTAGCAATATTACTGTCAAGAGTGATATGCGCTTCGCTGGCTTCTTCCTGCAATGAGAATAAACCCGCAGCACGAAGGGCATCGTTCAGTGTGGCGTCGTCATGTTGGTCAAATAGATCCAAGTTACGGCGCAGAGTACCTAAGGCAATTAAACGTCAGCCGGACTAAATTGTCGTTCCCAGACTGCGCAGCAAGTACCGCTGAGAAGCTCGGGCTATCGTTAATATGTGAGAAGAGGCTCTGCAGTTCACGACGGCCTCACGTACCATCTGTGGAATGATAGTAATGTTTGACCTCAAGGCATTCAGGTTGAGCTTATTGGTCGGTAAACAGTCATAGTAAACAAGGCCTTCAGTAATTATGCATCGCAGCAAGGCAAGGGTCAACGAGCTCTGGCAGGAAAGGAGAAAATCAGGTGGTATTCAACGATCATGAAGAACGGTCGTGTAACCTTTCCACTGCCAGTTCTTCCAACTTCGTGAATGGTCAATGAGTAACTTTATCAAATGCTCGAATAGACACCTACCTATACCAACCCTTTCTCCTGAAGAAATATGGAAAGTTAAATCGTGCAGAACTTTTGGGCCTGTCTGATAATTTCAAGGGAAGTCGAGACGTGTATTGTAATGATAAAATCCATTTTTTTTACCTCTGAATAACGAGCTGATAGTTTCTCTACTCGAAGTCCCCGCTCGAAGGCCATGCGGCTGGGGGTTTTCCTCCTTCGGACGATAGAGGTTCATGCTCAATGTCGATGAACCCTTGAATACGCTCCAAACTGACAGGAAATTGACGCATGAAAACAGTTTAAAAAGAAAAACCTGACCTGTTGCCCTGTACTTCAAAATCGTTGAATAACCTAACCCAGAATAGAATGAAGGAACAGAAATCGACGGCCAGATTTAAAATAAAACCGGTATTGGCCGAGCCCAGTGAATGTCCATAACGAGGTATGCGGCCAGGGAAGCAGTGAAGAAGTCTCCAAGGAAGTCAATTCGTATTGCGATCCACCGATTCAAGTTGTAGGACGTTCTTGCGATTCTGACATAGTGATCAACTCGTTTCAAGGATTCGGCTTTGAAAAAAGCCTGTGCTCCGTATGCACGAATAGAAACTGTTGAAATGAGAGACATGCCTTTGAAGGATGAGGAATAGGCTGACCTACGCCAGAAATGGCTGCGCTGAAATGAGCTAACAAGGGAGACCGGGCGTTACTTGATATAATTAATATGCTTGCAATTGGCACATGTCAGATAGTACATACCTCATTTCCCGTTTAACCGAAAGTTGCGCCTTTAAGTACACATTACCAAGAAATAAAACAAAAGCAGTCATTGCAATTGCAGGAAAAAGAAATAGTGGAGTGAATATGACAATAGTACCGATACTTGTGATGACGGAAATACTCAATTCTGCGAGGTCACCGAGTCCCTGGGGAATGGCACTATCGACTGCGCGGATGTCTTGCGTGCATCGTGAAATGATTCTACCAGTTGGAGTCTCATCTAGCCATCTACATAATATAAGTTTAGTAAGTTGTAAGCATAAGAAGGTTAATAGTTTACCTGAGAGTGCTGGTCAAAACAGAATTGATGAGTAATGTGTTTATAGTTCTAGATGCTCTAATAGATCCAAGCATGTAGAAGAGGTAGGCTCCATTGAACGTGCCCAGTGTTATCAACAAGCCCAAGGAATAAATGGATATATAACTGCGTTTATCAAAGACAGTTTCAAATCAAAAACATATGAAGTTACTCACAAGATGTCGTGGACTTCTGAAGGTGGGTGGTTTTCGTATTGCGTGCCCCAATAACCGAGGAACCAAATTTGGAATGTATTTCCCCATAGGGCTAAAACAAAACCCGAAAGCCAGATGGAGAAAAAAAGACCCTGATATTTCCCCCCTAATCCAGAGAAGAATAATTTCAGAGATTTCCAGGTTATATGGCCTTCTGCAATATCTTCTTTCATGATGAGTTTGCCGTCATTAACACCAGGTGTTTTATGAGCCAGGGCCTGAAGCTCTTGGTTGGCCATGTCAGGTATTTCACTATCTAAAGTGATACCTTCCGCAAGTTTGGGGTTCCAGACTGCGGATTCTAGGTTAACGTCCTGAGTCTGAACGGTACCATCTTGGCCGAGGGATATGATGTACCCTGCAACAGGGGTTGCGAGTGCAATATTATGCGTCTTCCAAAGGTAGTGCCGTTAGGAATATAGTTGCCATCTAAGATATAACGACGCTTACCACCAGCAGTATCGTACGTCCTTTGACTAGATCACCTTGAAAGCATTTATCTACAATCCAGGAAGATCTTTTGCATGGTCAGCGATAGTTTCCTAGATCGAACTTTAAGAACGCACGTATGAGTATCCAGTGCAGCAAGTACGTCATCTAATAGAATTATCTTCGCTGGCGAATAAATTGCTCTCGCAAGAGTAACTCGAGCCTAAGTCCAGTTTCAACAATAAGGATCAGCTGTTCGCAACTGCATCCAACGACAAACTGGCCTTTTGACCTCCACTTGAAGTTATAGCATAGATAAGTTCTACAAGGAACTAAACAGGAATAATTGACGCACCTGAGCGTAAGCCCCTTTTCACCAACTTCAGTTTGGTCGCCTGCTTCGAAAAGTTCTAGATCTTTCTTCCAAAGCACATTGTTGAATCACTCCACAAAATACGGTCATTTGGGCGTCGAGCTGAAAGAAAAACCATAGTTACCTTTGCGGTAACGACCTTCATCATAAGGCAGTCCAAATAAAATATTTTCACGAATCGTTTCATTGAGAACCCAAGACTCCTGCGCTGCATAGGCTATACCTCCTTCTCGTGGTAGATTGAACCATGAATCGGCGCTTGAACGAATGAAATGCATTTCGCCTGTTACATCATCAGAGGAAGCCCATCCGTTGAGAAAGAAAGACATACCTAGCAATGCCATCAATAAGGCCGTCTTTCCTGAACCGCTTCGAGGCTATGAGATATATTTCAAGTTATATGAACATATCTCCTTACGTTGGACCAATTATCAGGTTGATACTGTCCGGTTTGAAGAAAAGTTCTCCGGGCACATGAAGTCTAAATGACCGGCTTCTGGGAGTCAAGGACCCATCCTGAGGTTCTACAGACCATGAAAAAACGGCATTCCTAAAACCGATAGTATCATTCTTGACTGAGGCAGTCTCCTGAGCAGGGGTGATGACGTGTGCATCAGTTTCTACGAAAGAATCCAGTAACTCTGTGCGCTTTAAAAAATCGTTTAAGCGGTCCAGCGAAACTTTGCCTAAAACCCAATCAGCCCTCTCATTCTAATGCAAACAAAAAAACAGCATAAAACCAACCTGTAATGACGTATTGAATGAGGGATGATGTTCTGAATAGCTGAATCCTTAGGATACTGAAGACAGCCATGCTTGAGAAGATTTTTGAAGCTATTAATGTAATATGAATTTCGTGAATCACGTAAGTTTTCGCCCAATAGCGGAACTAACGGTTGAGTTCCTCTTTCATGATTAAGGTGAAGCCTCCGTAAGTGACCACCATGACGATAGTGGGTATTGCATAACTGTTATGGTTGTTTAACCAAGATACTCTGTGACGCCAAAAAGGATAGACTCACTTCAGCATCCCATTCAAGGCACTTAAAAGCTAAATAGAGGGACTTCAGAGGTAACCGATACCCAGAACTATGGCAAGTTACCTTGAACCTCCATAACACATTGAGCTCGTCTTCTCTCGGCCCCTCGATTCGCTTCGCTATCTTTCCTCCCACCCGAAGAGTTTAATCATCCTCAAAATATTCACAGCTGGACAAATGGCTCAAAACTGAATGCGAAATCACAACACAGCACGACAGGTACCTCCGTAACGTCTTGAATCCTGGCATCACTCTGTGGAAAAGTGAGTACAGTCACATTCCAAATGGAATTGCCACCCAATGACCTTGTTCATCTTTAGCTTTTGCAGATCTTGCATGCGTTTAGCAATGTACCCCGGAATAGGGAAGAGAACAACCATAGCCCCAAGGCCTAAAAATGTACTGGGTTTTTGATAAACCTTCAACGTCTGTCATCGGCGGGTTTAGACAAGAGACAAACCTCCATCCGAGCAGCCTGTAAAGGAAGAAAACAGATAGGACGACTTGAAGAGGGATAAACAAAACTAGAAAGCTGGTCAGGGCAGAGGTTTACGAACGACAACTGTCACTCACATAAGACGAGGAAATCTCTCGCTTCGACGATATTCGTCAGATCAGTCGTTACGAGGTTATTGATCTTGCCAATTAGGTTTTTGCCTTCATTTGGTACCTCCTTCGCCATGTCCTGCGAAATTGACGGTGAAGACGATGATGACCCGGCGACTTTAGACTTTCTGTCTTTGGAGGATGAGCTAGCTCCACCATCCTGCGTTGAACTGATAGACGCCGTCTCTGGAGTTCCGACAACAGTGGAAGTATAACTTTCACTCGCTTGGCCTTTGGATGTCTCTGAGGAGCTCTCACTTCTGAGACGGATTCGCAGACTATGTTTCAAATATCAACTGGGTCAGTAGACCCTCAGTTCGGACGAGAGTCCTGGTGCCAATGAAAATATACCCCTGAAAAAAAATAGCACGAATTGCTGGGCCAGCAAAGATACAAAGGATCCAGAACCAAGGACGTATGTCAGCATTTTCGCCTCCGGTTTCTAAATAACTGTTCCTGAAGGGTGAGGGAGACCGCCGGAGAACACATTCAGAGAAGAGACGGACTTGAGAATGCGATTGATGCCAATTGGAGCGAGGAATTGAAAGAGGCCTTGACCAACGAGTGTTAAAGCCAGTATTGTATATTCCTTGCCTGCGAAGGTCAGTCAATGCGTCGACAAGGAAGAAATTTTAGGACTCACGGAACACTCGCATCAGTCGAAGAACAGGTGCGGTTTCTTTCCGCCCCTGAACGGATCCAGATGCTAGACAAGCTTCGTCGGCAAGTAGTCTCAGGGACAAAAATCTGAACCATACCCGGAAACGCCTTTCCAGTCAAGTATGAAGCGTAATCAGAATCAGAGAGGGGCGGCAACTGCTCGTAGCTCAATGCGGTACTCGATAACCTTGCATGATGACGGGGTCTAAGAAGGTATACAAGAAGAGAGAGAATAAGGAACATGTCTGTTCGTCGTTGGGCACTGGCATAGGATTCTGCCAAAAGGTACGTTTCAGAAAAAGAGCAGGAAAGGAGAATAAAAGGAAGGAATATTACCTTCGGATCGACTGGTATGTATCGACGAGGTATAAACAAGGGAATGAGTGTCGAGGTTGCAAAAAGCGTCATAATCTTGACCCATAGTAGTCCGCCACCTGTTTCATCTTGAGGGCGTCCATTGACGATAGCCAAAGGCCAAATGTCCCTCTGGAGATAGACCGAAAATGTAGTAAGCAAAAGGATGACGTTGTACCTTGTTGCCAGCACGCTCCATTTCTTCACCGTCAAGCTTATGAATGCTAAAACCGAGGCGTAAAACTACATCAGAGTCGTCAGCTGCGAGTGCTGGAAAGCGACAAGCGATCTTGGCACCCACAAAGACAAAGGTCATGAACACCTCAGGGCATTGCGGAAGGAGGCGTGGCAGAGACGAATCAACATAAGACGTCGACTGACGACACTCATGAACCGATCTGGGGAAAAGAACAAGGAGAACTAGGCAGCCAACAAAACGCGCCGCAAGGTATGACGTGATGGTCTTTCCACCCAGGTAATCAACTTGATTCCGAGCCCATTGCCATAGAGTGGCTGGGTGTTCTGTCTGGGAGTTCGATTCCAGCAGCTCTGCTTCTTGAGGAGTGATCGAAGGGCGACGTGTAACATATGCCACAAAGACCGCCAGGCCGTTAAGAACTTGAAAGCATATAAAGAGCACAGAAACGAGAAATGGAATAGACAAAGTGTCGTTCAAGCTATCAAGGAGTGCTCTTCAGTGGTCCTATCAATTACAATCGAATATGGAAACGTACAGGGCAAACCATGATCCATCTTGTTCGGAATGAAAAGCCGTAACATCGAGCAGCGGATGCTGCGGCATCCACGCAGACACTACACTACGAGGCATGGGTATTGGAGAAGGGTATTGGGAACCGATATTCAGCGACTTTCAAGTTAGTCCATCTTAAATAAGGCGTTATGGGCGGAAAGAACGGATCGACGAGTCAGCCATTCGAGTCGTGGACGCGTCAACCAGGCGTCAACGAGGAAAGATGATTAACAAAGAGCTCGCAGGAACGCCAAAAATAGCTGGCACATCTCATGATTGTGAATGACGATAAATAATTGATCAATTAATTGAACGTTCTAAGTGCATGAGTCCATTCAAGCACAGTGCCATCATTGACACTGATAGAAATGCAAGTCGTAGTGCCACATAGCTTAGAGTGTTAAGCAATACTTGAAAATCGTAACAAGAAGTCGTTGGTCTCGGGTGAAACTTTTTAAAGACCCATCATCTCGCACGGACAGCCTGAATGACGATAATTTTGTCGGTGCCGCAAATTTTTCGGATATAAATTTCGACTCACAAATAATGTCGGCAACGCAGTCGCAGATTCCCTGTCAAAAATTTGTCAGTCAGATTCCACCAAAACACAACGATCAGGCAAACCTCGCAGCATTCTATTAAGAGAAAAATAGTAGCTAAAACCAGCACGAAAGAGCCTCCGAAGGAACGTACCAGAACAGATAAAGGCTCCTAAAATCCCCATGCAACAATCCTAAGGTGCAATGCTCGATAAGCTAATGATCGCGATTCGCGAGGCGAAGCGTTCATTAAGTTATGACTCACCCTTCCAGCACCTCCTCCGCGCACACGAGATGGGCCTTCTTGGTGTTCAGGATTTGCATTTGCAGGCATGGACACACCATGAATGAAACCTGCGGAATAAGAGGGAAAAAAGGCTTTGTATTCCAGCTCAACAGACCGCTTCAGCATCAACTCACTTTTCGCTGTGCCAGCCGAGGGCTGCTTGGTCACAGTCGCGGAAGGCTTGGCAAGATTAGAATTAGCGTTCATGGTGGCTGCATGAGGGAAGGGTAATGTCTGAGATTCCAACACGAACCACAAAGATGGGTTTAATAGTCTCAGAAAGTGGGGCGGCATCGCGGAGGTGTGTTATTTGTATGGTATCTCTGCCGCATTTTCTTGACGACGATATGACGCCCACGAATGCATATAGAGAAATTTATTCGATTAGAAATAGATAGTTCATGGGGTAAGGATGACAGGGTGGCGCGTACGATTATGGTGAACGAAGTAGGCGTTTCAGGGAATAATTCAATCAGCGCCAGCGCCAAGCTTGCATCACTTCCACAGAGCACGTGACGTAAACGCGTCCGACGCGACGACGGGAGCTAAAAATATTCCAGGGACGTCTTTCCTAAGCACCAGATGTTGATGGTGGGTAATCCGAACACCTCACTATATCAGTACAATTCATTGAACATAAATTATCTAGGCATACAATGAATTTACAATTAGAAAGTGCCTAACCATCGAGAGCATAAGTAGCAGTACACCTTCTTTACTGGTTCATCCTATGTCAAGAGCCAGTACCAATCCTGCAGTTTAACAATCTCAATATAGCACTATGTAGTATACTGAGTATTAAAAGCAGGCCCCATGTGGGTTAAGCTGGAGACAAGCTATACCTGAGCTTGGAGGGGGATAAGAATTTGTAATGGATTCCTCAATCAGAGTCCATACCCAAGGTAAAAGCGCGTACAATTTTGGACACTATATTTGCAGGTAAACGGGAGGGATTAACTTGATGTACATCATGGTGGTCGACCTGCAATTTTGGGAGGAGGGCAGGTTTGATATTTGATTATAATGTAGATGACAACGAAGAAGAGTGTTAAGATAACGAGGTCAATGGGTCAATGGCGTCGGCTATGAAAGAGGTGGTGAAGTGCAGATTCATCGTAGAAGATACGAGCGAGTAGCGACGTTTGGATTTCCACACCTTATTCGGGCTTTGGGGTGAGCCTAGTGTGGGGTAGGAATTTAGATGGCATAAACGCTAGAATTCTAAATCGCTAATATTCATTGTACCGACCTTCAATATCTTGACTGTGATGACCGTTAATATCAACGTCAGTCGCAGACCGTGAATGAGGGTGGCTTTTCGAAATTTCCCTGCGATGGAATAACCTCCCACGGGGTGGGGTAGGACTTTGCCTTCTCGGTGTCCGGCTCCCACTGGTACTGGGGTGTGAAGTGAGTGGTGGAGATGGTTCAAATTTAACAGGCATTGTTGCTGTATGTTCCAAAGATGGATTTGAGTGACGTTGAGTTTAGTATGCAAGTAAAGGAAGAGTTTTTATAGTCTTCCGGATGTGAAGTACTGGAGTGCCATTGGAGTGATAATCGGACAAATGACCTTTGAGTCTGACATCATCGTCCATTCAACTTTGGTGACAGCGAACTGGCAAGGCGGACATCTAATGATAGATGCAAGCTCCGGGGCTGTGATCATGAGAAAGGATATCCTAATTCATAAACTCCTCGACAAAGGTAAACAGAGTGCCAGTGACTGGTGAAGTCCAAACGGTCTATCTGGGACCAAAAAGGTTGCCGCGCATGCCAAACCAGCAGCATCAATGCGCAAAAGGATGGTTCAATCCAGGATCGAACTGGAGACCTTCTGTGAATCTCTTGTAAGACAGAAATCATAACCACTAGACCATTGAACCTCACAAAGGAGTCGAGGAGTCGACAGAGAGGAATGCCATTCCAGCAGCTTTACTTTCCCTGCGACGAGATGGAAGTTAAAGTTGGGCAAAAGAAGAGACCAGAGGAAGAATGCAGAGGCAGACAACAAGGGGAAAGACATGAAGTGAAAGAAGAAGGAAAACTCGTTGTGGAAAAAACAATTTGACAAATCGGATAGCTTAGCGTGACATGTAATTGAACGAAGGCCTCACCTATCGAGTCCCTCGACGGGGGCCTACACTTTCTACTTTCTAATTTACATCTAAATGGATAGATCACAAATATATTATTTATTTCCTTTTTGACGGAAGACTGATGAAAAGAGAACTTACCACCTCAATACCCCCTCCCCTACTCATCAACGAATGACTACATTGTCACTACTTTCATATTATGGTCTACAGATAGATGAATGGAATCCAAATTTCCATCCTGATTTCAAAGTGAATCGATAGATCTAGTCCAGCCATTCACATGCGATTTCGATGAGTGGTTGAGGTTGGTGGATTGAAAGATTTAGTCTGTTATTCAAAAGAATGAAACGCGAGAAAGGAACTCCTTGGACATGTATGACCGAGGGACCGATTCATCGACTGTACCAAATGACAGCACAACCTTCTCTAGAGGCCGCGTGCGCGTGTCCTCAAGGTCAGAAAGATTGCCAAAAATTTGGGCAACGAGTGATCGTGCAAACACTGTACAAGAACGTGTACGACTGTAGGCAAAATATTGGAGAGCAGGGAGGAAATCCTGTCCTAGCTGGTTGGCGGTGGATGTTGTGCCGAGAAGGCGCAATAAGGCATCTGGAGGCGATTTTATCTGGCACTCGGTAGATGGTGCGGTCGTGAACACGGTTCGCGTGACCTCGGATGCTGTTCGAGCAAATTACCCATTTTCTTCTTGGTTTCGAATATCTGCGCTTCCACCTGCTTCAGCCATGGGATATTGTGTTTTTGCGCGAGTTGGCCCAAAATCTGCAGCAGGTTAGCGTTGTCGTTAGTTTAGATCTTGCCATGCTGCCGTGATTTACATTCATGAACATGGACACAACTTGATTTTTGAAGTCGCTTACCTTGCGCTTGTGGTACTGATGATTGACGAGTGTTGGGGGTGTGGATGTGCTAAAGATGAATAACCATTGTCCTAGGAGGTCAAGATGGCAAGCTGGCGGGAAGAACAATGAGTTGCCACTCAATGCCACCAATAGCAAGTTAAATACTAGCCTGTGGACAGTGGCGGTGCCTATGACCGTGATCCGGTATATGGATATGCAACAAAACCTCTCTAGTAATGGAGGTCAAAGCATATACAGAGAACAAAAAGGACCGCTGAATGACACATTTTCAAATTACTTGAGCAATGTCCAGCTTTGAGA
The DNA here is from genome assembly GCA_015501075.1 of Gymnopilus junonius. Classification (NCBI taxonomy): domain Eukaryota; kingdom Fungi; phylum Basidiomycota; class Agaricomycetes; order Agaricales; family Galerinaceae; genus Gymnopilus; species Gymnopilus junonius. The sequence continues at coordinate 6,927 of JADNYJ010000097.1, read as the reverse complement.
GATGCTTATATGTAAAACAAAACAGACAGGTAAAAAAAAGAGTAAACGGAAAGACAGGAGAAGAAGACTTGAGAGACTCTCTTGATCCGCTACCACCACCACCGCCGCTCTTTCCCACGGGTCAAACAGTGGAGAACAGAGGTCGGACGGTACAGTACGGTATTGAAGTAGAGTAGAAAGGCAAACCCTCGACTAGTCCTCCGCTTCTCTTCTAAGTAACTACTTGCGCACTGCAACTTACACACCCCGCGAAAGAAATGAGCCAAAGGCAGAACTCCCGAGTCACGAGGGGAAGTGCTGGACCTAGCACCACCGTCTCCGAATCGACGAAAAACGACATCCTAAAGGACTCGCGATCGAGGATCAAGGACAAAGAGGCAGCTAAGAGGTTTTTAGTTGTGAAAGAGCTAGTGCCAGAAGGTGAACGAATCACTACTGCTTCACTGTCAACTGCTCTACTCTGGGCCACCATAGATAAAAGACTACTGACGCACAACGATTGGATCGATACGATGAGGGCTGTTGCGATCAGCCTCGACAACCTACCGGCGGAAGAAGCGATGGAAGTGGTGACCACACACACGCAGAACCTCTTCGACGACCTGGCAGACAACCTGAAGAGGGACATCGGTAAAACTTTGGAGGACGGCAAACAGGCAGTGGCCGACGAGTTGACAGCACACAAATCTCAATACTACACACCGGCAACGGAAGAACTAGAGGAGACGGTACGGCAGGAGGCCAATGCACTAAGACAACCAACGTACGCCGACGTCCTGAGGACGAAAGTAAATGGAAACAACAAAGGCGACAACATCCGCGCGGAAGTGCTCTCGAGGGAAAGCAAAAGGAATCGGCAGATCCTCATGGACACGGTCCCAGGAGTAGCAAGCGCGGTCGCCAATTTAACCCCGATGGAAATTGTGGAGAAAGCCAACATCGCATGGGAGGCCTTACCAGACACGGATTTCAGTCACAGCGACTCTAGGTGGGACGAGCCCGAGCCGACATCAGACCACAAACCCCAGCGACTCAAGGTTCATCGTCGCCAGAGTTTTGAAGAATGGAGGAGTGATTTTGGAGATGTCGAACGAGGAAGGAGTAGAGTGGCTCAGCAGGGAGGATGCGAGGAGAGCTTTTTGAAACACACTTCGGGCCCGCAACCATTAAGGATAGACAGTACTCGCTCATCATCGAATTCATCTCAACCAGCCTCAAGAACATTCTCAGCGACCGAGTCAGAAAGATAGAGGAGTACAACGAGATCCGAAAGAACAAGATAGAACAGATCAGATGGATGCGAGATCCATCGAAGAGCTGGAACCCAACCCAGACATTTGCACACGCCATCCTTACAACAAGAGATAGAGAAGTAGCGAATACCATCATTAAGACGGACTAATCATTGAAGGCAGCAGGTACAAGGCAAGGAAGCTCGAGGAGGAGCCCAGGCGCTGCTACAAGTGCCAGGTGATCAACGTGAAACCACAAAGCCGCAGAATGCCCCTGAGGACGAGGTGTGCGCAAATTGCTGCTCAAGACGACACCCCACGGGACAGTGCGACAAGAGCCAAACTGAACATTCCTGTGCAAGCTGCAGAAGAGCACGACGTGAAGACGTACGACACGCCGCCTGGAGCAGGAAATGCCCCATCTATTTGGAGCAACGTGAGAAGCTACGAGACAAAAATCCCCGAGAATCACTATATCTACTACCCGGACCGCGACGTTGAATGGACCTGGAAGATGAAAGACGAGGAGTTCGAAAACAACACGATGCAGGAGAGACAGAACGGAAACCGCGACACCCAGAGATACGAATTTAACCGACAACGCCGACGACAGGAGAAGGAGGATCAACAACCCGGCGGGCGACAACGTAGACCAAGAGAAGACTCCTACTGGGCCCCACAAGAAGAATACACCACGACCAATACTACAACAGAACCCGGTCCCGAGCCTCTCAGCAGGGCGCCAGCTCACAAGTCAGACAGACAGAAGATCCGAGGCGCAGGCCAGCCCCAACACCCAGCAGGACACCCTCTAGAACCCCTCCAGAGCCCCCTCCAGGGACGAGTTTTCGCCAGACGGCACAGCGTAAGCAGAGTGAGAAACACTAACAACAGGGACTCCCCACGAGAAGGCCCAGCCTTAGGAGGCACACAGCGCACTTTACCAACCGATTGGATAGCAACGCAACGTAGCCGCGAAGGCAACCACGAGACGCATCGACCGACAGCATCAGCAACCACCAACGGACTTAGATGAACAACACGAGGACACGACCTTTTATGAAGATATGGCAGCAAAATTCGAGGAAATCCCTAAAAGCCCAGCTCGAGACCCTACACGACATACCACCGGACACTGACCTCATTTGCATACAGGAACCGTACTTGTACGAAAGCGGGCTCACGGCGGCCACCGCAGGATGGCGGGTGGTATACCCCCACAAACATCGTCTTACGAACGGACAGGGCAGATCGAGATCGGTAATGTTGATAAACCAAAAAAATTTTTACTAACACTTGGGAGAAGATTTACATAGATTCGACAGACATCACAGCAATTCGGATCACTCACGAGGACCGGGCCATTGAAGTATACAACGTCTACATTGGACTGCACACACTCTGACGCACTCACGGTATTACGACACCACCTCCTGGACAGAGAACGAAGGATAGAAGAACGAGGCGACGCGGACAACTTCATCGGAGACGTGTGGCTAGGAGACTTCAACCGACACCACCCGCTGTGGGAACCCGATGAAAACGAACGACTATTCACAAGACAGGAGACGGAGAAGACTGAGCCGCTACTACAACTAATCGCAGACTACAACATGGAACTAGCCCTGCCGAAAGGCGTAACGACTATAATAAACTCACATGGAAATCTGACACGACCTGACAATGTATTCATCTCACAGGAACTCAACACATACCTAGCCGAATGTCAGGTATTCGAAGAACACAAGCCGGAAACGACGGACCACTTTCCAATCGTCACAACAATAGAGTTCCCCATCACCGACACGGTCGAGAGGCCTGCCAGAAACTGGAGAGAGACGGACTGGGACGACTTCGGAGAAGAGCTGACAGCCCAACTCGCTGCCATCCCTGAAACCCAGAGAGTTACAAACAGCAGACGAAATCGATGAGGCCCTGGAACTCATAGAAGCAGCAGTCCTCAAAACCGCAGACTTAGTGGTCCCCAGGAAGCGACCGACACCCTACTCGAGACGATGGTGGACCAAAGAGCTAAAGAAGGCAAGGGACAAAGCCAGAAAAGCCGCGAGACGAGCCCGCGAGCAGAGAAGCTTCCCAGACCACCCAGCGCATGAAGAACACAGACGAGCCAGGAATGACTACACCAATCTTCTCAAGAAAACAAAACAGCAGCACTGGGAAGACTGGATCGAGGACCTCAACAACACGACGATGTGGAACGCTCACCGGTACATCAGAGCACCAGCAACCGACGGGGGAAAGACCCGAATCCCAGCCCTCGAAACGACGGACGCGCAGGGCAATGTGATTGAGACCAGGGACAACCAAGAGAAGAGCTGCATCCTTCACAGGGCCTTCTTCTTCGAGCCGCCAGCCGACCTACAGATACCAGCGAACCCGAATTACCCACCGGCCGCCTTTCCCTTCAGGGAAATCACGAATGAGCACGCAGCACGAGTCGCAAAACGGCTAAGTCCCTATAAAGCCCCCCGGTCTGAACGATATATCAAACTCAGTACTGACACATTGCACAGATCAACTAGTCCCATATCTGGGCCCCATCTACCGAGCCACCTTCAGAGCAAAACACTATCCAGGCAAATGGAAGAAGTACAGAACCGTTGTCCTCAGAAAACCCAGTAGAGCCGACTACAAGATCGCAAGCTCATACCGACCGATAGCCCTACTCGACACCTTCGCCAAGCACTGCTCAGCATGTGTAAAGGACCTCATGGAACACCCCACGGAACGCTTAGGTCTGCTGCCAAACAGGCAATTCGGAGGACGCCCAGGATGCACAACAACTGACTCACTACACATGTTAATGAAATTCACCAAGGATGCTTGGCGACGAGGTCAAGAGGTAGCAGCCATCTTCATGGATGTCAAAGCGGCCTTCCCAACGACAGTCATCCCGAGACTCGTGCACGACATGCAGCGATATGGAATCCCAGAGGAATACACACAATGGATAGCCCGCAAGGCCGAGGGACGTGAAACCACGCTCACTTTCGATGACTTCCAATCAGAGCCGTTTCCGGTAAACAATGGACTGGACCAAGGATGCAACTTATCACCATTTTTATACAGATTCTACAATGCAGACCAGATCAAAGCCTCAGTAGGCCGCAAACACGAGCTCGCCACCAACTATGCAGACGACGCCATTGTGGCGGCAGCCGGCAAAGACAGCGAAGAGGCCACCAAGAGGATAGTGACCCTCTTCCACAGAAGGGGCGGCCCGCTAACATGGGCTAAGACACATTTTTGCACATACGAGTATCACAAATTTGCTTATCTCAAGCTAACTAGGAAGAAAATACCAGATCCTGCAAACCCCAGAAAGCGGATACAACAACCGAGGTCCACCATTCAGCTCGACGGAAAAGACATCACCTCCACCGACAGCCACAAGTTCTTGGGCATTACCCTCGACAGCGAGCTCCGCTTCAAAAAGCACATCCAACACGTGCTGGAAAAGGGCACCAAAATTGTCATCAGCATAAGAAGACTGTCCAAGATGGCCAAAGGTTTGCAGGGCGAATACGCGAGAAGGATGTATCTGGCCAGCACCATTCCCAGTATGCTATACGCAGCGGATGTATGGTGTCCACCACCTCCAAGGAAGGCAGACGGAAAACGCCCCAGGGGAATGAACGGAGCCATAGGAAAGATGGAATCCATCCAGAGGAAAGCGGCGATACAGGCCACGGGAGCGCTGAGAACCACTCCAACTGATCTCCTCTTTGCACACGCTGACCTTCTCCCCATACAGGAACAATAGTCAAGATCTGCGAGAATGCCGCTATGCGCATGGCGACACTCCCGAAAACGCACCCATTATATGAAGAAATCAAAAGATCGACACTGAGAATGCCAAAAGCACACCCTTCGCCGCTTCACATCATAATGAACATGAACAAACTGATGAGACAGGGAATGGAACACATTGACACGCTTTACAAGGACCCAGACTGGGAACCCCCCATAAGAATTACCATCGCCGGTACAAGAAAAGAAGCAGCACAGCAAGATCAGGACGACAACAGCGACATTAGAGTATACACGGACGGATCGGGGCAAGGGGGAAAGATAGGAGCAGCAGCAGTTTTGATGGAGGAAGGGCAAAGGGAGAAAGTGGCACGACGACACCTAGGACCTTCGACCAGACACATTGTTTTCGACGGGGAGTGCGTTGGACAGATACTCGGATTGCAGCTATTAGAAGAAAGGGTACCGGAACTCGACACACCACACACAACTGCCAGCATCGCCGTCGACAACCAGGCGTCATTGAAACGACACCTCCAGCGAAAACCGCAGCCGGGAGCGCACCTTATTGAGGAGATACAGAGGATACACAACAGGATCACGAGAAACCATCCGAATGTCAGCATCAAGTACAGATGGGTACCGGGACACGAAGGCATCCAAGGTAGCGAGAGAGCGGATGAAGAGGCAAAGAGAGCAGCGGAAGGGACGCAGGAGAACAAGAAGGGAAACCGAGACGCACTCAGAAACGCTGTCCCAACCAGCAAAGCAGCGGTACGTCAGGAGTGCAGAAGTAGACAAAAAGAGAGATGGAAGAAGGCCTTCCAAGAGTCGCCCAGACATAAAAGGATGATTGCAATCGACAACACCACCCCATCCTCTAAATACCGCCACCTCTGCCGAAAACTCAAGCTACCGAGACGAAACGCCAGTCTCCTCACACAACTACGCACCGGACACATCCCGCTACAGACGTACCTACACCGGTTCAACCTAGCGGAGTCACCAACCTGTCAATACTGCGGAACAGAACCGGAAACAGTCATCCACTACCTCAAGACTTGTCAACATTTCCGCACGCAACGACAACAGCTCAGAAAAGATTTAGGAGCAGGGAAAGAGATAAGCCTCAAACTCCTGGCAGAGGAGAAAGCGATACGACCTCTATTCAAATTCATAAACAGTTCAAGACGTTTTAAGGGATCACACGGGGACGTAGAACTGCCAGCAACACAAGACGAAGAAGGAGACGAAGATGAAAATCACGAAAGACAACAGTGGACTACATAGATAGTTTTCGTACACAACTTCTCACTTCTTTTTGTAGTTTTTTTTTCTTCTTCTTTTTCTTCTTTTTCTTTTTCTTCCTTCCTTTCTTTCTCTTCTCTTTTTCGTTCCTTGTTTCCTTTCTCTCTCCCTCTTTTCTTTTCTCTCCCCTCCCCCTTCATGCTTTTTCCTCTTCTTTTTATCACCTTCCCCTTTTTTCCTTGCCTTCTCCTCCCCTCTTCTCTTGTTCTCCCTCTGGAAGTTCACACACATCTGTATATAGCAAACAGCATCTTTCTCGTATTTCCTCTCCCTCTCTCTCTCTCTCTCTCTTTCTCCCTTTTCTTTAACGTATTTTAATTCACAGTAATCCCGTACACCTTACCTTATACTTACATGCAGTACTAACATGGCACGCACGACGTGCCTGCGCATCTCTTCAAGTAGGCCCACCTCTTAACTGTCGAGTACAAAGTATATAGAACTGGACGGCAAAGTAGTACACCGTAGATAGAAGTCCGACATAAGGCAAGCGCCTCAAAGGACAGTAAATGGGAAAAAAAAAAAAAAAAAAAAAAAAAGTAAGCTGTCTTCTTTCTCATCTTCTCAATCATACGAATTCTTTTACTTCTTACTTTTTTTAAGGGTCGACTTTGAT